>JBBPCZ010036924.1:0-13514 GCA_037974445.1 Brycinus macrolepidotus
AGATCTTTAAGTCCATCTCATGAAAAATGGGAGCAAAAACAAAAGTGTTGCGTTTATATTTTTGTTGAGTGTACATATGCACATATATAAAATAAGATTTTTTATATTAAATAAAATAATCATTTCCTGAAGGTAGACGATGGGTTAGTTGTCACCACTACTGACCAGCGGTCAGACTCACAGTGCTCTTGTTCTCTGGAGTTCAGTCGGAGATTCAGCCTCTCCGTTGTGTGCTCCGGCTCCAGCAGCTGACCAGGGCTTAAACTCATGTTCTTTTATTCGCTTTAATCAAAATCACAAACAAACAAGTAACTGGAGCCGACTCCAGCGACCTGCGCTGATTAGCCGCTGCTTGTTGCGTGGAGTCCTGCACGTGGAGCTGCTGCTCAGGGACTTTTAAGGACAAATTGTTTCTTTGTTGTGGCTCCGACAGTATTTTCAGGGCTTTTGAGTGAACTGCCAAATAAGGTGACCTCATGCACGCAAGTCGTTTTCAAACTTCTCCGCTCTTCTCGGTTTTGTTGATTTGAGCTACGGCCAGCGCTTAAAGCAAATAACCAAAAATACAGCAGCTGGGATAGGGTTTCATAAGTGTGTGTGTGTGTGTGTGTGTGTGTGTGTGTGTGTGTGTGTGTGTGTGTGTGTGTTGAAATTGTTCCTGTATTCACCTACACTCCAATCTGTACATAACTTCACAGTAAATCCTCATATATTAAACAATACAAAGTTGTTTCTCCATTTATCACTGGTACACCTGGCCTTGTGTTTTGGGTGGTCCGATCATAAGTGAATAAAGTTTAATAAAGGTGTAAATGGGGTTCATTCATTATGGCTCAGGAGATGCTTTGTGATCCAGTCTCTCAAAACACCATCAGAGGTGGTCAGGGATGTTCTGGTGGCCTGGTGGTTAGGGAGTTGCCCCTGTGTTTAAAAGGTCGTGAGTTCGATTCCCAGGACTGCTAGTGTCACCACTGAGGTTCCCTTGAGCAAGGTACCGTCACCAAACACTGCTCCCCGGGCGTTGTGTTCCTGACTACCTGCTGCTTCACTTGGTGAATGGGTTAAATGGGTTAAATCCAGAGAAAGAATTTCACACTGTTCACACTGTGTGCTGTGGTGTGTTCACGTATGACAGAATGGTCACTTTCACCTCAACGCATTTGCAGTGAAAGAACCCTAAAGTGTCCCCAGTGACAGTGATAGACCCCCTTATCAACCATGTCATCACAGCATAGACGAAAACATCTGTGTATCCTCTCTCTTCATCTCCTCTCCTGTTTGTTGGCACTTCATGTTGTCTGATTATTTAAAACAGCTGGTACATGTACAGGTATAAGGACTCACAGTACAATTTTATATGGCAACAAACACGGTTGTAATAATTGTAGATTTCCTCCAATCTGAAGTCCAATCCTAAGGGGTCCAAACATAGCCGTCAGGGTCTCTAGGCCTTCAGAGAATTGATAGGAATTAAGAAGTCATGTATTTTGGTGCAGGTATTGTAGTTGTACTCGTTAAGTGTTGGATGGAAAGAGTTTAATTCTTGAATTTGTTCCCTAAGGTATCTTGGTACATGTAGCTAAACATGCTCTTCCATCAATTAGTCTTTCAGGAGCTGGACTGAAGGCCTTACTCTTCAGATTAATCAACATGTTTTGGAAGAGGAAACAACCAATCCCATCACTCACTATGATTGTAAGTCTAACCAGGTTGAAATGAAAGGGATGATCACTCTAACCTGCAGCATAAAAGGTCAAATATGTTAAACCTTCTAATATGTTTCAAGCTTTTATAAGCATATTATGTTTAGCGTAGCGCTAGCATGTCCTTATGGTTAGTATTCAAAATAAGCAGTACTTTAAAGGTGTGTTTATTTGTTCTTTTTTATCAGAGTTTTGACATTTTTGGCCCAAGCTGAAGGTCTGAGCTCTAACAGTCAAGGTTCACCACTGCTGGAAACACATTCAAGACCCATGTAGACGTGAGGTGTAAATGGGTATCTTTTGATTCCACTGGATCAAGAGGTTTGGGTGGGTGGGTGGGGTCTGGTGTACAATGGGGCATTTTGTCGAATGTTACAAGCACTTGTAGGTTGTTGAAGCACATGTATATGGCTGAGATGACAATAAAGCTTTACTTGACTTGACCTGACTTGTAAATCGTTGCGGTGGCAGGAACTGTTTTGTCAAATTATTTTTTTAAATTGCTGTGATGCTGTGATGGGCTGCCATGGAAATAATGGGTATGCATCTCTTTGTCCACTTGTGATCACTTGAGATGGACATTACAAAGTCTAAGCAGTTGTGTGTCTTAGACTGTTTTTATATTGACAGGTTGAATTGGGGTGGTGCTGGGATAGGGTCCAGCACCCCAGTTAGGATAATCAGTCCAGATAATGGATGTGTGATAGTTGGTACAATTTAAAGTGACCATTTTGTCATACGTGAACACACCACTGCACACAGTGTGAACAGTGTGAAATTCTTTCTCTGTATTTAACCCATTCACCAAGTGAAGCAGCGGGAAGCCAGGAACACAGCGCCTGGGGAGCAGTGTGTGGGGACGGTACCTTACTCAAAGGTACCTCAGAGGTGCCACTAGCAGTCCTGGGATTCGAACCCACAGCCTTCTGATTGCAGGGGCAACTCCCTAACCACTAGGCCGCCACCTTTTGTCCTATGGTCTGATCTGCTTTCATTTCAGTGTGAACACAAAAGTCTAATTTTTTCAAATCAGATCTGTGGCCCTGTGACGTAATGAGAACCCACGTTTCTTTCTCCCACCTCTTACGCAGATATCACTGTCAGCAGCGGCGGCTAGTTGAAGTTAGTTCCAGTAAGAGCTCTGGAGTTTTGCCTTAATCATGAACAGCTGGGAGCTGTTTAGAGCTAACGATCTATGTGGTGAAGGTTTGTGCTGCTAATTTGTTCATTTGCTGTCTGTCGATGTTCAGGATGCTTGTGGATTTCTCACCTTACGTTGTTGGTTAGGATGGGGGGGGGCGGTCGTTTCAGGACACAGGTTCGTTCGCACTCCAGACACATTTGGGTCACGAATGTAAATCAGATCAGAATGTTTATAATGTCATAAGCATATTTCTGTGTAACCTGATAATGTGTTTAATGTGTGATCAGAATGTGTGATTCCAAGTCGTTTAGTGTGTGATCCTGAGTATTTCAGGTGCCAAATAACATTTGTTCATTTGCTGTCTGTCGATGTTCAGGATGCTTGTGGATTTCTCACCTTACGTTGTTGGTTAGGATGGGGGGGGGCGGTCGTTTCAGGACACAGGTTCGTTCGCACTCCAGACACATTTGGGTCACGAATGTAAATCAGATCAGAATGTTTATAATGTCATAAGCATATTTCTGTGTAACCTGATAATGTGTTTAATGTGTGATCAGAATGTGTGATTCCAAGTCGTTTAGTGTGTGATCCTGAGTATTTCAGGTGCCAAATAACATTTGTTATTTAGTATCATTTGTTATCAACTTTAAAAGTTGTGTAGTGTCCACGAGGCTTTGTCTGCTCACCTAACTTCTTTTTAGATTATTAAATGAAATATGAAATTAAATTAAATACACATTTTGTCTGCAGTGAAGCCAACCTCTTTGTGTCAAAACACATTTAAATGACCCAAAATGCCTCTAATGACGTTAGTGTTTCAGATAGTGTCTGTGTGTGTGTGCGCGTGTGCGTGTGCATGTGTGCGCGCGCGTGTCTGTCTACTGTGTGTTGTGCTTCTTAAGGAGCTGGTATACACACACACACACTCTCTCTCACACACACACACACACACACACACACACACACATGCACACACACCCCAACACATCCGGTCCAGCAGATGCTCAGGCTTTATGTTTGGTGAGAGGAGGATAAAGAGAGCTCCTTCACAGCCTGGTCTCAGCTAGAGAAAGTCTGTTGCAGAAATAAAATATCTGAAGAGGTTTCATTCGAACATGTTTGATTTTTCAGTGTTTTTAGAAAACAAAATGTACAAATATTTATAATACATTACTGCTCACATGTAGCAGTACATTTCTGATCTATGGCTGTTTATCTAATCTTATCTGATCCAGTCTGTTCTAATCTATTCTAATGTATTCTATTCTGTCTAATCTGTTCTGTTCTTTTCTGCTGTATTCTGTTCTGTACTGTTCTGTTCCAGTTTTTTCTGTTTTGTTCTGTTCTCTTGTATTTTTATCTAATCTAATCTAATCTCATCTAATCTAATCTGTTCTCTTCTATTCTATTCTATTCTGTTTTATTCTAATCTAACCTATACTATTCTATTCCATTTTATTCTAACCTAATTTTTTCTATTCTATTCTGTTCTATTCTATTCTATTCTATTCCATTATATTCTGTCTAATCTGTTCTGCTCTTTTCTGCTCAACTCTGTTCTGCATTATTCTGTTCTAGTTTGTTTTGCTCTGTTTTTTTTTTATTTTTGTCTAATCTAATCTAGTCTGTTCTATTCTGTTCCATTCTATTCTGTCTAGTCTGTTCTGTTCAGTTCTACTTTTCTTTTCTTATCTAATCTAATCTAATCTACAAGATTCTAATCTAATATTGTCTAATTGAATCTGTTCGAATCTAATCTAATCCGCTCTATTCTTATCTAACATTATCTAATGTAATCTGTTTGAATCTAATCTCTTCTATTCTGTTCTAATCTAATCTGATCTGTTCTATTCTAAAATCAGAAAAAATCATTTGGAGGTGGGGTGTTATCGTGTCTGTCTGTCTCTCTTTTTCTGAAACCTGAAGAGAACAAACAGACTCTCCACTCAAACTCTGCAGAGTGAAATAGTTTTACCCTCCTTCATTCCCCAGCTGCCTCGGCTCGTCGGCTTCCTCCTCCACTCGCCTTAAATTGCTCTTGATGTAGCTCTTACTTTAGCTCGGACTCACCTGCCTCGGTCGCTCGGAGCTTTTTCATCACAGGCAGGGGAATCTCTTTTGGGTTTTATACCTCACGCCTCGAGCTGGGAAGCATCTGTTCTGAGACACTTAAAAAAGGACCTTTCTTTTCATTAATGCCATTTCTGCCTCCTAAACATTCAAGAACATTAGAATAATATTGATATTTACAACACATATTTTTCTGCAATTAATATTGGTAGCATTTAGAAATTCTTTATTAATGATTTATAATGAACCAAATTCTATGCAAAACCCATCATCCTCTTTAAAGCACGGTGGTCCCTGTGAGAAACCACGTCTCTAATTGCAGTAGTGTTTTAAGGGGCTACCTTTACACTTCATAAAAAATTGTAATATTGCTCAGGGGTGAGTAAAGCCTGAACGGCTTACCGGGTGATCCAGGTTGGCTTTTAATTATAGATAACATGCTGCAGACTGGGAATAATATTGTGTTGGTAATTATACAACTAATAATAAATAAATAAGAATGAAAACTACAACTAAGTAATGTTATGATGACATTTGCTTGTAAAATTCAGTACAAAGAGTTCTATTTACTGTCAGTCTGACAATGGCCAATGGTATTAAATCAGAGATTTGACTGTACTCAATTCCATTGGATCATTGCTCATTAGGATTTGCAAAGTGGAATCATCTTATGTTCCCACTCCGTGACCCCCATCCCGGTCACTCCACAACCCCACTCCCCCGTCGACAAAAATTTGTGACTTGAGTGAAGCTGGGGAATTTTTGTTTCACCTAGGGCACTGCTTCCAAGTTTCAAGTGATGGTTCTTTAGTTTTTGTCCACTCTTGGAAGGTTCTTGGAAGAACCCTTAACCCTTAGAAGTTGAGCGGCATGGATAACTGTGCCAAAAGTGCAACAAATGGTAAACTGTCGTCATACGGTAAAACAGGTCCTTATACGAAAGTTCCCAGGTTTGTGTTGATGATCGAGGTGTCAGACGTCATACTGAGCTTTGTTTGGTGTTCCCGTGTCACGTAGAACCAAAGTTATTGTAATTTAAAAACCATGTAATAATAATCAAAAACACTACTGGCGTTTTAAAAATGATGTCACACGCAAATGAACACAAAGAACAAAAATGAACAATTTTTTTTTATTTATTTTAAGTGTAGAGTTTAAAAAGGTTTAAACTACTGGACAGGAAGCCAGTGGAGCTCTTTAAACTTGAAGAAAGGGGTTTACTTGAAGGGGTTTACTTCTTCTATGGCATCACTGAAAGAACCTTTTGTGGCCCCTTTTTATAACAGAGAGAGGATAAATGATTAACAGGACAGAGCGAACGATACGAAGGCTGGAATTATCTCAAAACCGAGGATCTTCTTGCACTCCGGGCCAATGAAAGCGCCCAGCAAGTGTCAGGTGGTCACAGTTGTGAAAGCATGTTTACAGTAGGTTATTGGAAGTAACAAATGCATCACCAGATGGTCATTCTTGGAGGCCTCCTTGAAAAACCATTGAATTGAAGGTAAAGATCCTTGAAGATTGAAGGTTTCTTGAAGGTCCATTACGCCTTTCAATGGTTCTCCACAGAGACACCTCTATTTGGAAGAGTGTTTCCTTAAAGAACTACAATAGTTCTTCTATGGCATCACTTAAAGAACCTTTTGTGGCCCCTTTTTGAGAGGATAAATGAGGAACAGGACAGGGTGGGGGATTCGAGAGGCTGGAGTTATCCCAGAAACGAGGGTCTTATTGCACTCTGGGCAAGTGTCAGGTGGTAAAAGTTTCGAAAGCATGTTTACAGTAGGTTCCTGGAAGTAAAATGGACATGACGAATGTGTCACCAGAGCTAAATGAAATCAGAGCTCATCTTATTTCAAAAAGTGAAAGTAAACTTTATTGTCATCCCTACACACAAGGTAAACCCAGTCCGGACTGGTCTCATTCTGGTTCCCCTCTGGTGGAATGAGCTCCCAAAGGCGATCAGAGCAGCAGAATCCCTCTCTAGCTTTAAAAATCTCCTGAAGACTCATCTGTTTAGAGAGCACCTCCTCTCCTGATCTGTCCTCTTGCACTCCTCCCTATATAAAGATTTTAGTACTTAGAACTCTCCTCTGGTTCTCACACTGTTCTGAAACTTGAGTGTTTCCTCAAATTGTAAGTCGCTTTGTGTAATACCATCTGCCAACTGAAGGAATGTTATGTAATTGTCATCTCGGCTATATACATGTAAATAGTGAGACGAGATGCATGGCTCCAGATTTTACAGAATACAAAAAGACATAGAATGCACATATGTAAATAAAAAAATTAAAAAAGGATTTTTTTTAACATCCAAAAATTGTGCAAATGTTGCATCAGCAGTCAAGTGGAGAACGAACTGAATCCTGGAATGTAATTGTGTGTTTGTATGTGCAAATGATCTACACCAGTTTAGTAGAAACATACAGTCAATCTATGAAAGTACATTTACACCTGTTCAGTGAAAAGAACTTATGGACAAAGTGGACATGGTGTCTGTAAACGACCCTGCAGCGTGTACCGTACTGTGCTGGTGCAGTGGAGCTCGTTAGCATTGTGCTAGCTGCCTTTGCTGAGTCGTTTTTAAACCAATGAATCGGAACAGCAGTCGTCAGCACAAATCAGCTTTCGGTGTTCATCTGAAGAATCGATCTTCTCGTTAACGCACAGACACACACACACACACACACACACACAGACACACACACACACCGGGCATAATAATAAATACAGGGCAACTTTCTTTAGTTTCTTAAGGAATACCTCAGATGAGCCCCTTGTAGAACTAATAGTCCTGGGGTGGAGCTGGACCTGATCTAAGAACATGTCTAGATTTCATTGACCTTGACTCCAGGGTTTGGAATCTGATTTGGTCCCATGTTACCCTAACTCATATTAGATGTCTCAACTCTAATTAGGACATAATTGTTGTAACAATTAGTATAATGTCTAACTATTATTAAAAATATTAGAATGATTAATCAGCTGAAAATCTGACAAAATCTGACAAATCTCTTTTTTTTAATCTAACAAAAAATATGATCCTTAACAGAATCAGTCTCAAGTTTAACTGTAGCAAGAATCACTATCATTGGCTAGCGATGGCTGGCTATTAATAGCATTAACTTTGAGGAGAGAGAACTGAACTGTAAAAATAAACTTGGTATTTTAACTTTAAAATATCAGTGTTTGAGTTAATAATGCTAAAAATGCAAAAGCTGTGCTGGAGTCTTTCTTAGCTCTCATAGGATTAAATAGTCAGAGGAGGCAAATGAAACTGTTTCTGTCAAAAACACAGTTTTCCTGTTATCGTCTTGCCTCAACCTCCTCCAAGTTCTGCCCAAGCAAAGTTGACTATTACACCAACAGGGGATGGATCGTTATTTTCTTTCCACTACGCAAGGCCAGGGTTGCCTGTCCCACCTGCCAGGAGTGCTGTGTTCAAAAATGCAACCTGCATTACCATTTCAAACCCTGCCATTAAGACAAATGCGAGGAGCATTCCAGTCAAGCACTCTGAGTGATTTCTCTGCCTCTTTTCCCGCTGAGGCTCGGCGTCCCCAATCACAAACATCACACTCTCCAAATGTCAGCTGATTCTAGCAGCACTTATGACCTCTTCTAGGCTGAAACGCCTCAAATCTCCAACCATGCTCTCAGGATTTGCATCAGCAGTTGTGATGGGCGGTGACACTGTTGTCTACCGAAAACAGGCATCACAGAATATAAGGAAATGGAAAAGAAAAGGAAAGGAAATATCTAATTAATTAAAAAAATGCGGTGGAAAATAATGTCTGTATACTTGCTCCATTAACTAATATGGCCTATCAAGTCAAGTCAAGGCGTTGTTTATTGTCATTTCAACCATATACACAGAACACAGTGAAATGAAACAATGTTCCTTTGGACCTCCAACACAAGGACAAAAAGTGAAACACTACAAGACTGTACAAGTGCGGGCAGGACAGGACTACAGAGAGAGTGCAAAAAAAACACGAGCAACAGTACAATAATTTACAGGACAAGACAACATACAGTGAAGTCAGCAGGAACAGTAACAGCACTAGTGTAAGACAAGCCCCCGATGATCTTCTCATCCTTACTATCATCTGTAGGGTCTTACCAATATGCTCAATATGTCAAACGTCAAATAGTCTTTTCTATTTCCCTCTGTCATCTCACCCTTTAAAAAAGTAAACAGAGCCTTCAACTATGGGCCAAGCCCTTGGCAGCAAAAGCTTCTAAGGTGCACTGATTAGCTTCCCACACTCTTAAAAATAAAGATGGCAAAAAGGGTACTTGGAACAACATCATAGGAGAACTGTTCCTGGTCCCTGGAAAAGCATTTCAGGGATGAGTAGCAGTTCTTCTATGTTGTCATTCACCAATAGCAGTTCTTTCATAGGCGAATAGTAGTATGATGTCATCCATAGTCCCCGAAATGTTTAATATTCAAAGAGCATGATGTAAATGTTGTGTATCAGCTTTTTTTTTACTCAAATCATACACCCAAAACAAGTACCATTTAGAAACTTTTCCGAGTCCAAGTGATCCTTTCCAAGTCCAACAGTTGTCAATCCACATGAGCAAATTCATGACCAATAAGCAGGAAACCGGAGAACCAACCTGACACTAGAAAAGCGAAGGGAAGCTGGAGAACAAGGGAGGGACACTTGGGACAAGAGACAACAAGTTGTTAAGACTTTGCAGGGTGAACAACAGATAAACATGAATACTGGGGCTAAAGTAGGTAGAAGAAGAGGCAGGTCAAAGTCATAACTGGAAACACTGAAGCTGGGGACACATGGCAGTAGTGAAGACAAAAGGCTTGTTAATGCAGGGCTGCGCTGACCGATCTCTTTCTGGTTCAGTGCCACTTTTCTAATTTGCATTGGTGCCACTGGTGTGTCACAATGACATATGGCATTATAATCTTGCGGGACTGAGGTGACTGCGGTGTTCAGAGGCAGAGAAGACAATTGCTCACCATCTGATTACGAGAGTGGAGAAATGGCTTGATGAAGACAGAGGGTTGTCCTTGTTGGCTAGAACCCACCAGTAACTGTGTAGACACAAACAAAGCCTGTGGCCAATTAAAATGGGTTGTGTTTGGTGTTTGGGGTATAATTCAAAGAAATGTAATATCTGATACATGAATGTTGAAAGTACTCCCGACTTGTGCTAGGCACTGTTGGCAAAACTGTCTGGCTTGATGGCTCTCTTCTCGATTTTACCTCGAGGTGCAACCACCTACTCTTGGTGGCCACCAAGGCGAGGCGTAGTGCTCGAACAAGCCCAGTAGCCAAAAAAGGTGGATCCTTTCTTACCTGTCTTATGAAGGATCCGTCTTTTGAGGGGATCTGTCTGCTGCTACCAATTACAGACATTTCAGTACAGACTCTAACTACTTTAGACTCTACTGCTTAGTGGTTAAGTCATTTTATTCTCTTATATGCTGCTAGCTATTAGAATAGTGATATTCTTTTACTCTCCCTTACTCTCCGTTGTCAACCAGAGGTGGACAGCTTCCTCTTTGAGTTGTGGTTCTTCCCAGCATTTCTTCCTCCCTAAGTCACCTTTGACTTACTCATAAGATCTGTAAAGCTGCTTCGTGACAACAATAGTTAGAAAAAGCTTTGTTTAAATAACATTGACTTGATTTGGCCTCTTTAAACAGGTTCAATCAAGTCAGTGTGGTTTTATCTGCTGGTGATTCTGTTGAACTTTCTTGGGATCAGACATGTGAATTAAGCAGTGTGGATTGTAAATGCACACCGGTAGCATCCTTAAAAATTGCCAGAATGTAGGCTGCATTTCATGGCTTCCGATTAGAACAGCCCGCATCCATCTGGACCGCAGCTTAGCTTTTGGAATGCAGCTAATGGCTGTGTTTGAAGTGGCTTACTACACACTGCTCGGGTTCTGTACTGTTCAGGCCAAATATTCCAGTATGCAGCCAGAGCTCTTTTCATAATATACTGCATCCTAATATGTAATGCTTTTCATTGCAGAAGGACGTAATCAGTGACGCAACCACCTTTTTAGTGCTGAACATTTTCAATAGCTCTGGATTCAGACTTATATGGCTACAAAAATTGTACGAAAGCTTCCCCACTTGAATCCCAATCATGTTTCTCTGGTGGTCTTGAGGTAGGTTTGCTTACTTTTATTAAATGGTCATACTGCAAAGATAATGTGGTTAAAACAGCAGCTTACCAAATTAAGTGAGCCAAACAGGATCTGATTTTCTCCCTGATGTGTGGAGTCACACTGCTTATTATTCAGACAAACTAGCCAGTTGTTGTTGGTAATATATTATTATCAACTATTCCATAAACTGGAATGACTCATTGTTTAGCAAATATTAGAAAACTTGGTTGTCTTTCGAAACCACACCAATTTACCAAAATACATCCTTTTGAATTGCTAAAGAGCTGAAAGGCCGTTTACAGTGGTTGATAAGTAGTGAGTGATAAGCAGTGACTGGAAGTATGGGAAAAGGGAGGCGGGTCTTGGGATCAGTCGCACGAGGCTACTGTGTCATACTGGATACTACGGTTTATACCGTGTCATCTTTGCAGTATGAGAACTTTATTAAAAGTAAGCCAACCCACCTCAGGAGTACCAGGGAAAGCTGATGGGACTTCAGCATTGCTCTGAGCACCAGTGTAGTTATTCCTGGCTTTTGAAATGGTAGGAAATGATTATTGGGTATCTTTTAAAAGTCACTCAGGCACCTTTCAAGCAAAATATATCCTGTTGAAGAGCTAAAAAGTGGCTAGCAACGGTTGCTAAGAAGTGATTCAATGGCTAAGAGGGTTTTAAGATCGGTATGACTGGCTGGTCTAGTATAGTTTGCTGCACTGAGACAACAACCAGACCTGATAATTGACTGTTTAGTCGAATCAAGTGTAATTGAGCAGGGAAATCACCAAACTGTGCCGATCTCCAGGACCAGAGTTCCACCCTTAGAACATGAGCAGCACGGATCCGTGTCAGAAGCGCAACAAGTGGTAAATTGTCATCATACAGCAAAACAACTCCTTATATGGAAGTTCCCCTGGTTTGTGTTGATGCTCGAGGTGTCAGACGTCATGCTGAACTTTGTTTGGTGTTCCTGTGTCACGTAGAACCAAAGTTACTGTAATTTAAAAACCATGTTATAATAATAAAAACCGCTACTGGGGTTTTAAAAACGGCGTCACACGCAAATGAACATAAAGAACAAAAATGAACCAATTTCTTTTCTTGTAGGTTTTAGAAACAAACAGAAAAAACACAAGATCTTTGAACCGGGAGAACTTTCAGGATGGACTCCACCCACAAGTGGGTGGGGAAAACCCGCAAAGGGAGGGGGTCCGGAGAGCGGCCGAGTGGCGGCGCGCCAAGAGAAAGAGCAGTAAACGGCGAGCATGTAGGAGAACAAACACCGGTTCTAGACTGTTTTACACCGTTTATGTTTACTGAAATCAGATTTTACTGATGCACTCTGAGTTCTGAGGGTTAATACCTAGCCCAACCCTAAGCATGATATTCCTTTGCAGTGAGTTGCAGGAAGGTTTACACATTAGTCATTGCAGGTCTCTTGAAAAGTGTGTGGTCCTTTATATTTGGTGATGAAGTTGTACAGCGTTCTGAACAAAGGTATTTAATCAGACGCAGTTCCCTAAGCTCACATTCCCTACCCAGTGTGTAGGGAATATAAGGGCACTGTTTAGGGACTCTGAAATGGAATGTAGTGGGTGTCTGAAGGTATAGAACTGTGTAATAGGTGTTTGTACCCATTTGTTCTTTGCCATTTTGGGGTTTAGTTAAATCAGGTGTGCTCTAACTTACGATGTGGCTTTCACGCAAACCCCATTGAAGAGATACTTTAGTTAACTTATATACATTGATCAGTCATGATATTAAAGCCACCTGCCTAATATTGTAAAGGTCCCCCTTGCGTATCTGCACCAAGATGTTAACAGAATATCTTCTAAGTCATTTAAGTTGAGAGGTGGGGCCTATGTTGACTTATATTTTATATTGTTCTTTGTGTCTCTGTGTATCTGTGCATTTGTATCATAAATAATTTGCTCTGGGATCAATAAATTTTTTGATTTCGATTCTGATTCTTTGCATTGGACTAGCTTGTCCAGAACATCTGACAGATCCTTGATTGGACTGAGATCTGCGGAGTTTGGAGGCCAAGTCAATAACTTGTCATGTTCCTCAAACCCTTCCTGAACAGTGTTTGCGTTATCTTTGGTTTAGTGCACTGAAATAAAGCTGTTTATACAGCACAACCACAGAAAATATCCAACTAAAGTCAGACACTCAAGCTTAAGCAGATGTGCTCGCCATTGTATTATTTCACTTTTCATTATCTTAAGACATACACTATATGGACAAAAGTATTGGGATGCCTGACCGTTACACCAGCAGGGACTTCAAGGACATTGCATTCAAATACATAGACTTTAATATGGAGTTGGTCCCCCTTTGCAGCTATAACTGCTTCCACTCTTCTTGGAATGATTTCCACAAGATTTTGGAGTTTCTGTGGGAATTTGTGCCCATTCATTCTGTAGAGCATTTATGAGATCAGGCACTGA
>JBBPCZ010037084.1:0-13508 GCA_037974445.1 Brycinus macrolepidotus
GTGTGTGTGTGTGTGTGTGTGTGTGTGTGTGTGTGTGTGTGTGTGTGTGTGTGTGTGTGTGTGTGTGTGTGTCTGGGATGGTTTTCCTTGAAAGGCGCTCGGTTCTTTGTGTTACACTCGAGCGATCCTTCAGTCTTGTGCTCACGAGCAGATCACATGTAATCTGGGCCAAAGTTGACTCGGCAGCTCCCCGCGCCCTCGCTCTTCCTCCCCGCGCAGGCCTTCAGCTCTGCAGGCCCCAGTTTGTGATACGAACTCCCAAAACAGGCCTATTTTTAGTGTCGGCACACAAAGCGGATTTGAGCCGTGCGAGTTTGGGGCGGCTTGTGTGCCGCGCTCAGGCCTGAGGAAGCTGCCGGCACTATTTTTTGATGAGTTGCTCATTTTCAAGTCACTTTAAACCAGTAGTTCAGTTGTTTTGCTAAAGAGCTACGAACCTAATGCTGTAACATGCAAGTTTGTACCCACTTCTTAGTCTGTATCACCCCACATTTGACTCAAACAGTGCTTAGTCGGTAGGTAATCTCAAATAGACTTGCTTGTGTGGTTTCTGACACTGTATGACACTATAAACAAGTACAAAAGTTCCCAATGCTGCTTTTTTAAGGGTTAAGTCTTAAGTAGAGTTAAGCAGAGCAATATATTCTGTTATTTTCTGCCCTGTGTTGGTTAAAAGCCAAATTGTCCAATCTCTAAACCCCCTCCTGTACAGTACTGTGCAAAAGTGCAAACTGTTTAAGGCCATTTATGCCAGCAAATACTCAAGTTAACGTCAGAATAAATGCAAACAAACAAGAAGGCATTAAATAGTATCAAGATTATAAAAAGTACTTGAAGTTTTGTGAGCTGGTGAGGAGAACACAGGTTCGGTTCCAGATTTCACCTCGATACCTTTGCATGGATTTGTGAAACTCCATCAGCAGCTCCTGGTTTAATTGAATGAAGGACTGATTGAGCTGAACCAGGTTTTTGAGGTATTTAATGAGAACTAGACTGTAATACTGGGCTTCCATGAGAAAAGAGCGGTCTGGGAATGATTAAGCAAACCCATAGACACACATGAATTTACTGTTTACTGTATTGTTTGTATGCGTCCTAATATTAGCTTTTAAAAACATTCTGTTAAACAGGTTTTAAGTATAATTTTCTCTGGTTTCTAAGACTTTTGCGTGGTACTGTGTATCTCTGTACTTCTCGGAAAGAGTTACATTGCACGGTCTTCAGAGAGCTGTGTCTCTTCTCACAGTTCACAGTCGTTGTACTGTTATAATTCGTGTTTAAATGTGTTATATTGATGTTAGAATGTGTGTTCTTCGTGCTAATGTCTGTCTTTCTCTCTTTACAGCCACATTGACCAGTCGACCACCTGGCAGGACCCTAGGAAGGCCATGCTGCAGATGAACCAAGGGCCCCCAAGCAGCCCCGCGCCTGTTCAGCAACAAAACCTGCTAAACCCAGCCTCAGGTCAGTCACACACACGCGCACACACACACACACACACACACACACACAAACCATTTTCATGCAGATTTATGCAGATCCCATCCAGCTATACTTGTAGTACTGGCTATTACTACTAAAATTCAGGCCGATCAATACAGTATCAGATATCAGATCTTATTTAATTTAGCTCTAATAAAATAAATGAACTCTGGCTACCTCATGCTGAATGTCTTACATTCGTAGATTGTTATTGTTAAGTAAAACTTTAGTTTTTATTTTCCGAGGATAGTTTAGAAGTAGTAGAGCTTAGGTAGCTGGAATACGGTCCAGTAAGCTGAAACTGAAACAAAATAAAACCTGACTAAAACTCTTAAAACGGACTGAAATGAATCCGAAATCAGTTACACCTTACATACTGTTGTGTATTATTACACAGTGTTGTGTGACTCCAGTACTAATCCCCAGATATACGCGATACAACACCCAGTACAACCAAATCCTCCCTCAAGCAAACACAGAAAGCTCAGCACGCATGCGACTGGCTGCATGTGAATAGAAGCTGATGGAGGGCGGAGGCGTCTCTGCTGCAGTCCTGCACAGGTGATGCTTATCTGGGGAGGAGGAGTAGCCTGGAGGAGCTTCAGGAGACACAAAACATGACCAGTCCTGTCCCACATCTCCTCAGTGACACCTCCCTAACCCTGTTACCGGGTGATCACAGTTCAGTTCTTCATTCTGACAGGATCGTCCCTTTATTTTCTTTTACTTCTTATTAGAGCTGTCAAGCGATTAAAAAAATTAATCGATTTAATTACATGCTCTGTGATTAATCTGAATTAATTACACACAGTAAGTTTGCTGTGAAAGTATTTAAAAGTCTTTCAGTTCAAATGAATTATGGCGGACGAGTGAATCGATGAATAATCAGTATTATAGATTTTAAAGTTCGTGTCTTTTTATTTTATTTCAGTTGTTTTATAGTCGAGTGTGAGGGGCCGTGTTAGCTCGGACCCCCGGGTTAAGCTCCTGAATGCTCTGTGTTGAGGTGATATTTCAGACTTGAAGTTCTCCAGAAATTGTAGAGAGCGATGCTCCTTTCCGCAGTTTCATCTGGGCGTCCATCACTGGACCAAACAGCGCGGTCTCTTCTGCCTCCTTCATTTTACAGAGCCACTGTTTCCAGATCAGCCCTGGGTCGAAGAATGAGATTAATCAGAATGAATGTTTTTATCATGTTAGTTTTTCTGTGATTGATTAATGAAAAATAATGCGTTATTTTGACAGTTCTACTTTATACATCTCTCGCTTTATGTGTTCTTTCTCTGAAGGGAGAGTGGTCCCAGTGTTGGTCCTGTAGTTTCCCAGCACTTCACATTTTAGTGTCCTTCTCTAACGACTCTATTTAAACCTTCAGAAGATATCTTGACAAATGAAGGATCTTCAGTATTTATCTAATATTTCACTTCGTATAGTTAAAAGCATGGCTGGGTGATATTACAAAAATATGACGTCATGATACTTGTCACAGTATTTATATATATATATATTTTTTCTGATGTTTTATAAGTTGATTTTTGTTCAGATTTTTATACTGTCCTACTGCAGGTCTAATTAAGCTCTATTTACTGAAATGTACAGTTGGTCAGTGTTTCTTATAGGAACCATGTTCTGTATCTTTCTGTATTTTATTCCTTTCCCTAAGATTCTTTCCCGATGTTTGGGTAGATTTGTGTAACAAAAACATTCATTTTTACCATTTTCCAACCTCTCTTTTTGCTCGGAATGAAACAGGCTGTTTTTGTTACCGGCCCTTTAAGAGTAATGTATGTACGTGACCTCTGGCTGCCCCTGATTGTGCCTCTTTCAAAAAGCACTCTGTGCTGCTTATTCATTAGTGATTCATTATTCATTCATTATCTTCTGTGGGAATGGATGATCTAAACCGCTAAAGGCTGAGTTGTATGTTAATGCGATGATTTTTGTGACGTCACAAAAACGACAAATGCAAAACGGGCTGTTTTTGCGGTTTAAGTTTCATGCGTGGGGTCTCTACATCAAACCCTTTTGTTTTAAGAAAGGAAAGATCAATTTCCATGATATAGGCCCTTTAAATATTGATAACATCCCAGAAATGTACTTGAGTGACATTGGTTTACTGCATTGGCCGCTCATTTTTCAAGATATTACCTAAAGGAAATCCAGTCTTGTAATGAGAAACATGATTTTATTGCCTTCATTTCAGATGCTTTCGCTTGCAAAAAATATCCTTCTTTGCAGTGCATGAACAGCTTATTAACCTGAACTTCACTGACGGTGATATCCTAAGACCTATTATTTAGTTACTGTATGCAAAAGAGCGCAAGGTCATTGTATTCTGAAGTTGAATGAGTGAGGGTGGGAGTCTGGAGGTTTGTATTGGTGGGGGTTAATGACCTGATAATGAGTTACACGTATTTTGAGGTGGGAAAGCTTTAAAGCATGCAGTCCTGGTGGGCTACAGGAGTAAGGCTTGGGGAACACTGTAAACCGGGGTCTGAACTGTGAGCAGGTCAAAGGGCATGCTGTAACCTGGTTGTTTTCTCTCAGGTCCTCTTCCCGAAGGTTGGGAACAGGCCGTTACCTCAGAGGGAGAGATCTACTACATCAACCACAAGAACAAAACCACGTCCTGGCTGGACCCGAGGCTGGACCCCCGCTACGGTCAGCTTTCAGACACACTGTAGACCCCCCATTCAGACCCACAACACAATATTACACTTAGAAAAGTTACCTGCTTCTTTAAAGGAATGAATAAGGCCATCACTGACCAGCTGAGACCATATGTTGTGCTTAGTTTTTGTGGATGGTCTCGAAAAAGGTTGGACACCCAATAGAACTGTGTCTAACCGGCAGTAGTAAGTGTGTAGTGCAGCTAGTGTTTGGTTGTGTGTGTGTGTGTGAGAGTGAGTGTCTCTGAAATTACTCCTACTTCCCGTGACTCATATTGAGGTTAGCCAAAGCCGCTCCTAACTCAGGACTCAGCTATGAGATCTCTCTGTGCTCTCACACACACACACACACACGCACACACACCCACACCATACACACACACCCACACACCATACACAGCTCATACTTGTCTGTTTCTGCACCCTGCAGATATGAACTTGGAGTTTTCCAGTCACAGCAGTCAGACCCCAGCTTCCCCATTGGCTAATTAAAACGAGGGAGAGTTTTGGGTTGTAAACTGTTGGCATGGCGACAAGCATTGGTGGTCTTACTGAGAACTGTCCCTTTTTTTTTTCCTGCCCTCGTTCTAATCCCCTGTGTCAGTAAGACTCACAAAGAGATGAAGGCTTCTGCTTATGTCACTTCGAGTTACTCATGCTTGAAGTGCCCTCCCTTCATCCCTTGCTTTTTCTTTCTCTCCCTCTCTAACTTTCTGTCTGTCTGTCTCTCTCTCTCTCTCTCTCTCTCGCTCGCTCGCTCGCTCGCAGTGTACGTATATGTGAACAGGCAGTCATTTGGCTAGCGCTAACTAGGGCTGTCACAATTATTCGATTTTTAAAAAACATCTTAAAAATTACTTCTCAGAAAACAGGGTTAATTAAATTATTAGGTAACGATCTGCATGATGATAATCCACCCAAAGACTTGCATGTCTTTGGACCGTGGGAGGAGATCATGCAGACGTGAGGAGATCATTTAAACTCCACAGAGAAAAGAGCCAGGCCTCCTCGGCAGGGATTCAGCACCAGGACCTCCTGACTGTGCTGCTCATGATGATGAACGATATGTAAAACTGTTGATTTAAGTGAAGAGAAGTTAATATAACATCTTTATAGCATTATTTCTACAAACTTTAATGCATGATTAGCTTTAGATTTTCTAAATTTAATATATATTTTTTTTAACTTAAACAATTATAATTCAACCAGAGTTTATTTTACTCATTACGCCTTAATCCAAGTTGAGTCGACAGTTCCAGTAATAAATGATGTGGCCCTCCAGCCTCTCAGGGTGCTCATACTCAACAGTCATGGCCTCATCTTAAGCAGCGGACTGAAGATCCCAAACTGAAGATTAGCTTTTATAAAGCAAGAGAAGACACCTAATAGATACCTGAATACTTCCAAACGTTCACTGTCGGAAGTGTCATTTAGAAATGGAAATTAAGGAGAACTGGTGAAGTTGAGACAAGATCTGGAAGAACAAGAAACATCTCTGGAGGAACCTGTTCATAGACTGGTCAAGAATGCAAAGCAAAACCCCCACATCACTACCAAGACCTCCAGGAAGGTCTGGCTGAACCAGGAATAGTGATGCGCTGTGCACAAACATCTTCCACTTGGAAGGATCATCAGAAGGCAACCTTAACTGTAATCCCACCACAGAGGTCATGGATAAACCAGAGGCGTTTTGGATTAAAGTGCTGTGGTCATTTCAGTAATAATTAATAAAAGAATTTCATTAAAAGACCACCCTGCCAGCTGTTAAGCAGGAGAGTGGATCTATTATGCAGCTACAGCCAAAGGAAATGCTGTGGGGATGAAGAGGAGAAAAAGGAAATTCTGGAAGCGAATGTCCCACAGGCAGTGAAGGAACTGAAGATGAAAAGAAGTTGGATTTTCCAACAAGTCAACTATCCAAAATAGATCAAAATCAACCTTGAACTGTTTGAAGAAGTGAAAGATTGTTTTGGAATGACCTTCAGCATCCTCAGACTTATTAGAAATGAAACGTAAGATGAAAATGTCAGAACTAGAGGCGTTCTGCGAGGAAAAGTGGAATCATTCCCTAAATGAAGGAAAGATCTTAACTGCCATTTGCAACATTTCTTTCCACTTAAAACGTATAAAGATGTATAAAGGTGGACTTTTCCAGTTTTTTCAAACAAGTCTGAATATACTTTGTTATCCAGTTAATTTTTATTGGTTGCCATTACTTAAAACACTGAACAATTGAATAATTGATCATAATTAGCAGATTATTCAATTACCAGTATAATTGAAAGTGGCAGCCCTGGCAGTTCTGTCACTGAACAGGTTTTCGTGGTGGTTCAGGCACTCTGAGGTGGTCTCGGAGAAAAGTGGAAAGCGAGGTGGTCTCGGGGAAAAGTGGAAAGCGTGGTGGTCTCGGAGAAAAGTGGAAAGCGAGGTGGTCTCGGGGAAAAGTGGAAAGCGTGGTGGTCTCGGAGAAAAGTGGAAAACGGTGTGCTGGGCTGCGTCTTCTGAGAGGCAGAAACACTGTTCGAATGGCTTCGACACTTTGAAGATTTATAAGTCTCAAACGTCCAAGCCTGGTGGGCCCCAGACATAATGTGAGGGGGAACACACAAGGGTCGAGAGAGAACGGTAGAAAAGGAGAGAGTAGGAGAGAGGAGAGCGAGAGTGGGGAGGGGGGAGAGAGAGAGAGAGAGAGAGAGAGAGAGCGCGAGAGAAGAGAGAGAGAGAGAAAGGGAGGGAGGGTTAACTCATTCTTTACCGCAAACTCAAACTAAACTGTCCGGGCGTTCCCGTTGTGGTTTTATGTAACACTGCTGGTGTTGGAACTTTTTTTTTTTTTTTTTTTTTCCCCCCGTTCTCCATGTCATTTTCCCAAATGAAGGAGTGTGTGTTGTCTGCTGAGATTTTGCGGAGGGTTGTTGTTCTTCTGGTTCGCCGTAGAGCAACTTTGCCACTTTATACAGTCAAACAAACAAACAAACAGGCAGGAGATTAAATTGTAATAAATGGAACCTGCCACGTTCATCATACGCTGTTATTGAAGGAACTGATTATTTGGAGCCGTTGCCTCTTTTTAAATGAACACTTTTAAACATTTACGCTACAGAAACACATTCTGCGGCCTAAACCTCCGTAGCCATGAAGGTACAGTTCATTTGGAGTTTGGCAGAAATGAAACTGTTCTCCTTTTCCTCCTCCTCCTCTCATTCTCTTTCTGTCTCTCTCGCCCTCCCTCTCTCCCTGCATGAGGCCCAGAGCGGGCAGAACGCTTTCTGCTGCACATGCAGACAGACTTGAGCCTGAGCCAGACCTCTTTATACTGCAGCCCTGCACCTAATCTGTTCCAGACCTTTTCAGTCAGAGAGAACTGGGAGGGGGGAGTGGGGGGGTTGCTGGCTGAAACAGGGCCATGGAGAGGGGGAAGGGGCGAGAGAGAGAGAGAGAGAGAAAAGGGAAAAAAAAAGAAAGAAAGGGAGGAACGGAAGAAAAAAGGGAGAAGGCCGAAGCGCCGAAAGTTGCTGAGAGTTGGTGAGAGGGCGGAGACTTCAGAAAGTGGGCGGGGCCTAGTGTTCCCGACTGGATGTTGTTTTTCACAGTCTGTCTGTGAGGGAGCACAAATGGAGAGGTGGCACAGATGAAGCCTGAAAAGCTGCACGATATTTCGCTCGTTCTGGCCTTTGCAGTGAAAACATATTGTGGTTTGGTTTTTTTTGGTTTTTTTGTACTGGGCGCCTTCATACGCTCCACATGAGTTTGTGTGGGTGTTTGGATTGTAAATAATTTTGGTCAAATACAATGCAGGCAAGTCCCAAAACCGCTTCACATTGAGGTTTCAGTCGAGTTTTTATTAAACAGATAGATCTGGTTCTAAAATCTGATTTCCTGAGCGTGTTCGTCGCTCAGTGTTCACACGTTGTTGTACTCAGCAGCTGAATTCTACATTAAAGGGGAATTCATGCATTAAAAAAAAAAGAAAAAAAAAAGTGCAGTTGGAAAGTAATTCAGAGTAATTCGGATGTTGTGAGAAATTGGCCAAGTCAGAATAGTTCTCTCTCATAGAAAGTTATTACATGACAGTGTGTCGTGTGAAGTCTGAGACGTTGCTTTACGATAGTTTTACAAAGACTTTGGCCTAACGTGTGTTTTTCAAAAGCCCCTCATTGCAGAGTGGAACATGCAGACAACATAGTACTCTTAGAAAAATTACTTTTTACATTATTTTAGTGTAAAACAAAATACACCGCTATTTTACTATTAACATTAGGCAACGGATAAAATCTCAGAAGATCCATTTTGGTTCATTGAAATAACGGCATCGTACACATTGTGACCTCTGGTTTGTTCACTTTGACTTTGTTTACATCACATTTAAATTATCTAGAAAAAATGGTGGATTTTCTCTTTAATGTATTAAGTATATAGAAATGTTTGAAATGAAACTTTGTTGCTTAGCAACCATAGCATAAACAAAGTAAACATAGTTTACTATTAACTCCACTTCATGTCCTGCATAACAACACGCCGTAATCGTGATAATATTAGATAAGATAAGATTAGATAAACCTTTATTAGTCCCACAAGTGGGAAATTGCCGTTGTTACGGCAGAAAGTGGACAGTACACTTATAACTTTAAAAAAACAAAAAAAACAACTCATGTTTAGCTTACAAATTTTACCTCAAACTTGTGTTTACCTTTTTTTTAGATTTGTGTTTTAGAAATCTTCAGATTTGTGTTTGTAAATTTAAAATTTTACTCACTTTTATACTTATTTCTACTTTATTTGTACTACTTTTATTTTTATTTGTTTTAGAAATTTACAGATTTGTGTTTAATTTAAAACTGTACTTATTATTATGATGTTTGCACAGTCGTAAAATTAGCGGTTCAGGATACTTTTCACTGCATGTTGTACTTGTATAACTATGCATGTGACAAATAAAGAATCTTGAATCTGCAAAAGTAAGAGCAGCAAAAAACAATAGAATAAAGCTGTACACAACCGTATAGTATAAAAGAGCACACTATACAAATAATACAAAAATATAAATATAAATAATAGCACACTGCGCAATCCCATGGCCTCACGTGGCTCATCTCTATCATAAGTTGTATAAATCAGTGTAAAACACTGTAATTGTGATAGTTTGACTATCGTGCAGCTCTAATACAAAGGCACATGTATGCGTTCACACTAAACCCTGATATGAACAGTCCTGCTGCCCCTGGCTGTTCTCTCGACCCCTCTCTCGACACGGCCCACCCTCACCTTGTGTTATCGGTCAGGCGCTGTGCTGTGTTTTTTCCGCCTTGGCTATCGGCACACTTCAGCGCAGGAGTTGGCACCTTGTTGGCTGGTGCTGGGTGATGTCACTCTCTTATGGAGCTCTCAACTTTTCCAGAGCTCTGCTGTGAGCTAAGCCTGAGTCACACACACACACACACACTCCAAAACACAAAGCTAAGCACTAACCTTATTGGGGAAAACAATGCAATAAACATATTTTTGCCGTCATATCAGAGTTTTCCAGCTCCATTTGTTCCTTAATCTTTAAATGGTTTGAAAACCAGTCAAGTGAAATGTATTTAGCACTTTTTTTTTTTACAGCTGGTGCTGTCACAAAGCAGCTTGGGAGGAACCGAGACTCAAGAGGGGAACCCACCCTCCCCTGGTCGAAGCTAGAGAGAGTAAAAGAATAACACTATGAAGACTCACAATCTCACAAGAGGCAGAAGTATTCAGACTTGTCCACTCAGCAGTAGAGCCTAGTTAGAAAAGGTAGGACCAGTTCGAGTCTGTAATTAGTAGCAGCAGTTTCTGTCGGAGTCTGTGAGTTGGTTGTAGCTTTGGTTAAGGAGTGTGCGGTAGATGCAGGTGATCCATGGTGGTCAAACTGGTCTGGAGGGCAGGTGAGGAAGAGGTCCCAGTGATGGGTGATCTGGTCTTGAGTACAGGTGAGCAGGAAACCCGGACATCGTTTAATCATTTAGAGCAGCACTGAGTCCTCTCTTGTTCTCTTGTGAAGACTTGAGAAGAAAAGAAGGAATTTTCGGCCATTCCTCAGTGCAGAACTTCTCCAGATCTTCAGTCCTTGGTCTCCTCCTGGGCTGCCTCTTCTCGAGCTCAACCCTCAGGTCAGGGTTAAGTTCAGGGGACCTGGCAGAAACTTGATTTAGTGTCCATTTAATCATTTTTGATGTGTGCTCTGTCCTGCTGGAGTATCCAACCAAGACCAAGTTTTAGCTTCTTGGCCAATCATCTTGTAGGTCCTGGAATCCATAATGCCATGTACGTGAACAATACTGCCAGAGGCTTTGGAGGAGAAACAGCCCCACTGTATCACAGACCCTCCATCATATTTAACGCTTGGTTGGATCTTTATTTCTGCGCCAAGCCCACCTTGAGCGTTTTGGAGTCAAAGAGCTCAACTGTTGTTTGGTCTGACCACAGCACCCTGTCCCACTTAAAGCTCCAGTGGCGTCTGGCAAACCCCAAGCGCCTTCGCTGGTGATGAAAAGATAGAAAAGGCTTCTTTCTGGCGTACCTTCCAGTTGGTTTGTTGACAGGGAGGTGACGTCTTATGGTGGATTTGGAGACATGGTGACCTCAAGATGCTATCAAACTCTGTAATTCTGAAACTGTGGTCTCTGGAGATTTCTGTACTTCTCTGAGCTTCCTCCTCTCTGTGGCTGCTGACAAAGAAATTACACGTCCTCTTCCAGGCAGGTCCATGATGGTTTTGAATTTCAGACTTTTAAATGATTGCCTAACTGTTGATATGGGCATTTTAAGTCTCAGTCAACACACTTTCGCCTTATTGCAGTGGAATGCTCTTGAATTTTTCCCTTGGATGACAAAGTGAACCCAGTGTCGCATCATTTTTAAACCCCAAAGCAACAGGGAATTATTGATGACCACTTAAACACTTTGCGGGATCATACTTCATTCACAATTGCTTAATTTATTGAGGTGACAATAATTGTGATTGTCTTTTTATTTGCTTGTTTATTTTTCACTAAACGTTGTTTTTCACTAAATGTATTTTTCACTAATCGTCGACTAAAGCTACCTCATATAAGGGTAGGTTCAGCGAAAAAAGTGAAATTCCTTTTTTTTTTTTTTTTTTTTTTTGATTATCTTTAGCAAATTTGCAGTAATTCTGGAGGCCGCTATGTTTGTCTGACATCACGTGTATTTTTATAGCATTTAGTTGAGCCATATTTGATTCATAGCTCATTTTGTCCCCATTTAAAAAAAATTACTAATATGCATTTTGACACTGCCCTAGCACAGTGTGGCAGAAAGGCCATTCTTCCACTCTCCCTCTCTTTGTGTCCAGCCTTCGCAGGTTATCTGACCAGAGGCTTTAAAAAGAACAAATAGGTTAAATAGACTGCAGGCAAATATTTACTGAGGCCTGAAAGAGAGGCCGAACCCTCCCGCGCTCCTTCAGAGCCTTTCCGGAAGCTTCTTTCCCAGAGTGCTCTCAGTCTTACCCGCCCGTCCAGACGATGCTGGTGTTGTTGGCTAACCTGCCCGCAGCACGACGGCCTGATAAGAGCTGCTGGGGCTGCCTCCTCATGTTTCACACGAGTGTGAAAAAGACAAAGGGTTAGATAGCATTAGTCCTCGCCTTATCTCTCTCTCTCTCTCTCTCTCTCTCTCTTTCCCTCCCATTCTCCTACTCCGTCTGCTTGTATTGACTGGGTGTAAATCTGCTGGCTTATCCAAAGCCGTGTTCCTGACGCTGCCTAGAAACCCCCGCCGTCTGTTTTCTCTTTGTATATGCTTTCAATCTTAGCTGTGTTTATACTTTCCTTAAAGGGCCCATATCCTCCTTTTTGCCTTCTGTTTCATTTTGTTCCTCTTCAGGACCACTTATAATGTTCGTGGTGTTTTATGTACCCAAAAAAAGCCATAATTCATCCATACAGGACCATTTTTCTAGTTCACTATAAGAGGCAGAAGTATTCAGACCTATCCACTAAGCAGTACAGTCTAGTTAGCAAAGGTAGGACCAGTTTGAGTTTATAATTAGGAGCAGCAGTTTCTGTTGGAGTCTGCTTTAGTAGTGGCCTTGGTTTGAGGGTGGGCAGCACATGCAGGTGATCCGTGGTGGTCTGGAGGACAGGTGAGCAAGAGACCCCAATGATGGTTGATCATTCATCCATGATATGTACCTCATTCAAAAAGCAGTTTAAGACTGAAACATTCCTTGTAACTTGAGCGTGAATGGGTGGAGCTAAACTGCTGTAGAGTGATTTATGTAAATGTATTGGTTGTGATTGGTTGAGTGAATTCCTAATGGGCTGTTTTGCAGCTTAGTTTCCGTGTATGGACTGGATGGACTGGGACTGGGACTGTTTTAGTGTAGCGTAAGCAGGTAAATTGCACCGCGAGTCATGTGAGTTTCGAACATGTTCTTTTTTTGTGGTAATGATGGCGAGACCGGACAGGTTTGAACGTAACAGCTCATTAGCTGTGTTCACGCTTGCTGTGGGAATAGCTGGTGCGGTGCTGCTAGCGCCAAAGTTCTGCTTCTCTGCAAGATAAGAGTATGAAAGGAGACACACACACACACACACACACACACAGTCACAGTTTTTATCACCTCTGTAAACATACACACACTGCTTCTAGCACTCGCATAATTCCCACACACTAATACAGAGCCTCTGGCAAGGTGGGGGAGGGCCATTTGTGTGTGTGTGTGTGTGTGTGTGTGTGTGTGTGTGTGTGTGTGTGTCTGTGTGTGTGTGTGTGTGGTGAGGCTCTGATCTGATTCCCATGGAGAGAGGGGGACGGAGACTCATTCAGGCCTGAGCGAGTGTAAACACACAGTGATTGAATGGTGATGAGGGCGGGTGGCGGTGGGGGGCGCATGACAACGCCAGCACCGGCCCTGCTTTGTTTTCATTGGTGGCTCCGGCGCAGGGATCCTCACTGGTTTGATTACAGTAACACCTCCCATGATCGGCCCCATTTGTCTCTTTCAGTTATCTGAGCGCTTGGCGGTGTGCGTGGCCTCATCCATTCGTATGGAAGTGTTGACCGGTGTTTACGTCCTGATTCTGCAGAAGTTAAAAGCACCACCTGCATGCGGCTGATACTGCAGACCTTTTGTTGTTCTGATGGAACCTCGCCTTTTGTTTGTAATATACAGTTCTGAGCAAAAGTCTTTGGCACCTCTGCAAATTGTTTAAAGTCATTTTTCTCAGCGTGTGATAAAGTGTCTTTCTGCTAGCAAAGTGAACATTAGAATAAATGCAAACAAACCAGAAATCAGTAAAAAGTATCAGGATTAGTTCTGTGTGTAAAAGTAGTTGATATTGTGTGAGCTGGTGAGGAGAACACAGGTTC
>JBBPCZ010037113.1:0-13506 GCA_037974445.1 Brycinus macrolepidotus
CTCTCTCTCTCTCTCTCTCTCTCTCTCTCTCTCTCTCTCTCTCTCTCTCTCTCTCTCTCTCTCTCTCTCTCCTCAGCCATCAGCTCCCATTCTTCTGCTGTACAAGCACCTTTCATCTCCAAACTTCTCCAAAGTGGAGCTTCATCAACTTTAAGCACCGCAGGAACTCCCGGAGACACTCAAAGACTTTCAGTGAAGTCTGAGCAGTGCGTTGTCTCTGAGCTCACACTCAGCGGGTGTCTGGAAATGCGGTTTCTCAGCAGTTTTGGAACATCTCTATGTGCTTCAAATCCAGACACACACTCTATATAGATTCGTTCATAAATCTCAGAGATGTGGGGGAAAGTACAGATCATGAAGTGAATGACAGTCTGAGAGTGGGAGAACAGAAACTGAGCTACCACAGTTTCAAAAACAGAAAAAGAAAGTTATGGAGAAAAAAAAATGAAACTAAAACAGAGCTTAAGATCAGCAGGCCCCATGCTGAGAGAGTTGATACATCAATTTAACATGATTCAAATGTGTTCATCAACTGAACCAAAATACATACACTTCAAACTGGAAGGAAAAAAAGGAAAAAAGAAAAAATTCCAATAAAAAGAAGGAAAGAAAGAAAACAACAGTGATGAACTGTTGACTGCGTGAGAGCGAGAGTGAGAAAGAAAGAAAGAAAGAAAGAAAGAAATTGACAAAGAAAGAAAGAAAGAATAAAAAAGAAAGACAGAAAGAAAGAAAGAACGAAAGAAGTGGAGAATTAAACAAAAAGAATGAATTAAGGAAAGAAAGAAAACAGTGATAAATAAAATGATTTATGTGTTAACTGTGAGAAAAAAGAAAGAGAGTGAGAAGAAAGAAAGAAAAGAAAGAAAAGACATTAGGAGCTAAAAAGGTTTGTGTGTTGACTGTGGACACACTAGTTGCCTCCTCATTACTGTTATTTTGCTCAGTAGCTGGTAAACAAATGAGCTCACACTAAATTCTGCCAGGGTTGTGATGTCACTGAAACTCAAACATCACAGGCAGCTTTCAGACCTCAGCGTGTAGATTACTGCTCATTTCACTCTTCTGGAATTTACTCAGTTATCCTGCACTCAACGACCCCATCTCTTACTGGAGAACGCAAAAAAAGTCACAACAGTCATGCCTTCAAAGGACCCAGCTGCCAGCCACTCTGTCCCGTAGAAAACGGTTAATTGGAAGCTTTACTTAAGGGGCAGTTTTATGACCTGAACCATCAGCCCAGTCAAAACAGCTCCAAATTCTTATCGGGTTTTAGCTCAGTTTACAGCTCAACGGCTGCACAGCAGAGCCAAAGAGAGAGGAAACTTAAAGCTTAAAGATTAAAGCTCTGGCTGCATTCCGTATGGAGATTACACCATTCATTACAACATGGGTTCTCACGGGTCAACAGGATTTATATTACATAATGTGCTTGTATGTATAGAATGCTCAGAATGCACACTGCCTGACAAAGGTCTCGACACATGTTGCCTTCTAATAGTAAACAGCTATTTTTTAATAAACTCAGCTTATACACTCAGCTTTCATGTTCCTCAATGTGTCTGCCTTGATACGAAGAGAAGGCTTCGTCTAAGTAGTGATATAATAATGGTTTTCTTTTCTCAACTATCAGTAAAAGTACACAATGAAACCCCTTTGACCCAATGGAGGTTTAAACACCTAAAAAGTCTGAATGTTGACATCACAATGAAGGGATAAAATAAGTGGGTTTGGCATTATTTCGAGGGTAGGTGTCCCCAAACTTTTGACAATCAGTGAGTGGTTGGAGAGGTCTTTTCCAATCTTTAATGTTCCAAAGGAACAGAAAAGCAACTGGTAAAGGCTGCAGAAAATTATCACAGAAGGACACGTTTACTTAGACCAGTTGCAAGTGCATCCATCAACCACAGAGAAAAGAAGCAGCTTTAACCCTTCTGAAAAACATGATGATATCAGAACTCCTACTGCGCTATCTGATATCCTCAAACTGAATAAAAACCTTTTATTTGGTAATAAAAAAAAAGCAGCTGAAGCCAGACATTTACCACTGAGTCCAATAATTATCTCAAAGGATCAGAAATCTGGGCATGAGTTTGTAAGTCTACTTCGTCCTGAGTGCTGTTTCGTGCGAGCCTGCTTTCCACTCTAATCAGTATTTTAACACCCACAACGCTGCGTTATTTAAACACGTCTACATTCTTTACACATTTAATATGGTTCCCAAAGTTTTCTCTTCCAAATGCAATGAAATTTCAAGGCTCCATTAGGGAGGTTTTTTCTGTTGTTAGCTACTGCTTATTTTTGCATCCATGTTGGCAGCCTGTTTAAGTGTATGCATGTGAAATAAACATACTGTGCTAATTTGAGAGGGCTGCATTGGCCAATAAAACCAGGAGGTGCAATCTAAAGAAGCAGCGGTATTAGCTGTTACTGTGATGACACCGCGCAGTAAGAGTGTGAAAAACAGCGAGACCAAAAAAAACCCCCAAAAATTACATTAAATTAAAATTCATGGTGGTGGAACAATGACAGCCACATACTAGTCATTTTTCATGTGTACCGGTTTTACTTTGAAAACCTCAGAATAAACAAATATTGTGCTGTCATGTCATGTCATGTACAACAAAACTTCTTCATGTATCACATCTTACAATACAGGCCAAATTGTTTGACTGTAGAGTTGCAGGAAGATTTAGTTACTCCTATTGTCTGTACAGTACAAGTTAATTGGAAGACTCTGAAGCTGTGCGTAGGGCTTGGCAATATGGTGAACTATCATGATAAACTATGTACCGGAGCATTTTGCGATATTCTCAGTGCTTAAACAGCACTGATCAACCACATGTTACACTATAAACACAGTGAACTTAGTTTAGATGTAGTTCAGTACAATGTGTGAAACCCCTGTTGACTGAACAGTAATAGTTAATATGAGGACGATGAAGCTGTAATTACCCCTGTTGGCTTTATGACCGCGGCTTCGTGATCGGCCCCTCCAGTGTCTGGACCCACCCAGCAGCCCGTAGTAGTGAGACCTTCTCCAAAGTGCTCTCCTCACACCTCCAGACATGACCTTCCAAATCTCAAACGTGCACATACATAAACACACTCTCTCTCTCTCTCTCGTTTCTACAGCGGTACCGTCTCCTGTCTCCCAGCCTTCAGAACTACTGCAGATCGAACAAGCTAAAAATGTTCCCTCTCTCGAGTCTCCTGTGACACTGATGAAAACCTTTAGACAGGAAGCAGGAGCTCAGAACTCCTCCTGATTTACTGAGAGAAAGAGAGGGAGAGAGAGAAGTAGGGAGAGAACAAGGAAGAGAGATACAGAAGAAGGGAAGACAAGGCAGGCTCTCACTCCTCCCAGTATCAGGGGCCTGAGAGAGAGAGAGAGGGAGGTATTTGGTATGCCACTGACAACGACGTGAAGGTCATAAATCACTCAGTGAATCTGTGTGTGCACTGCTGTGTTCACACCATGTGCATTAACTAGACCAGTGGATCTGCAATCTGAATTCTCTTAAAGTCAATGTGAATAACAATCCTTGTTTCCAGGTGAAACACTATATCAAGGAAGGTCTCTGAACTAGCTGAGCATTTTCACTCAGTGGGGGTGGTGGGAGGGGGATGTGGTCCTTGGTGACAATCAAAAACTAAACCATTTTGAGAGAAAACTGGTGTTTTGGAACTTCTACAAAACTAAAGTTACAGTCACAGTGTCTTAAATTCTTAATAGTATAACACTTCTTACTTTTAATAACTTTTTAAACAAGTATTATCTTTATTAGTTTCTGTATTCTGTATTAAACCCTGCTTTTGTTCCCTATACATGGCATTATCAGTACATTCTTTGATACATATGTTCCATGTAATATTATTTTAAAAAACCTGTTAATGTAGATTTATTTAATACAGTTCTATAGTACAGCATAGACTTACTGATTATAATTTAAGACTACTGATCATTGACACTCTAATAGTACTTATGTAAACAACAGTTTCATTATTTATTCTAGTTATATATTGTTCTCATAGTTTCACAATTTTAATCATTAAAAGCTACCAAAACAGCATGTTGCCTGTTCTTTGGAAGATTTGGTGAAAAAATAGAAGCTGGCAGTTAAAATCAATAACACTCCTCAAGCGAATATAGAAAAAAGAAAGGAATTTCGTCTTGAAAATATTTCATTGGAGAAATGGTGCTTAATATGACCAGAAATATAAACTCATTTATATTTGGATATTTGGAGTTCAGGTTGACTTTAAAGCTTCAAGTTTGATCAAAGCAAGTTTTTGTAAACTGAGCACTGTCTCAATTCTTTCTTATCCTTCTCAAGGACGTTGAGCAAGGTCAGTAACAGGCTCTTTGCGGGTACACACAAACACGACGTCGTTGAAAGAGAAGAGCCAGATTGTTTCCACAAAGTGAACACTCCTAGGTCTTAAAACACCTCTTTTTTTGTGTATCACTTTTCGCTTGCAGCTCACTGACACAAACGTAGAATATCTTTTTGCCACGTTATATGTGATTTTAATATTGAAAACAACAGCAAAACTTGTGGACTTAAACTTCTCCAATTCCACACCCTAGATATGATACCTCCTATCACACAATGCCACCAACAATGGGAGGATGAAGGTTAGAACGTTGTTCTTTAGAGTCACGTGAGTCCTTTTTGAATTCTCGCTAATGCAACGTCACTGGACAGCTTTAACTTGCTAGGAGGAAAATGCTAAATTTGTTACGTCAGCTAGCCGATGTCCAAGCTGGCTAGCATCATGCTAAGTGATGTGGGGAGAGGAAGGGCCATCCTACCCACCCAGAGAGGGCGAGGCCAGTGGTGCTCTCTTGGACTCTTGGCTACGGATGGCTGTGGAACCACTGGTGATCAAACTTACAATCTCAGGACGAACAACATGACTACATTTAAATAGCACAGCAAAACAGTAATAACTTTAGACTTCTAAGGGTCTTGTTGTTATTCACTGTTTTTGCTCAGGAGTACCATATTCTGTGTTTCTGTTTATTGTATTAGACACTGAAGTACTGCAGGCTATTAGTTATACTGCTAAAAAATGGCATTCCCATCCTTATACAAACAGTAAAGAACAGGATGAAGCACTGCAAAGTATTTCTACGAAATGTAAAAAAGGAATTCATTGCATAACTATGTATTACATTGTGTAATTTTGTAATTATAATGTTCATAATTTTCCTGAATTGCCATGGATACTGTCCAGAAAAAATGTCTTGGAATCCAAGCACTATGATTTTATCTCATGAAAGTTTTAAGCACTTCTTTTTAAACAAAGAATGACTTTGACTGGTTCAAATTAGAGGCCTACGTTCTTGCGATGTGGGGCTAATTATCAGTGTCATCTACGGGAACGAGCAGTTCCCCAGCCCAGAGCAGGCAGGATCAGGACTACAGACATGTAGGAAAATCCCACAAATGAATGAACAGCGTAAGTAAAAAGATAAAAAAGACTTATAAATTAGCACAAAATTATTTAAAAAATCATAAATAGTAAAGAGGCAACCAATAATGTGACCAACATGCAAATTGCTTTTACTTAGATTATTTGATGTCAGCGGTAAGTTAGCGTGGACAGGAGTGGGACCAAGCTGTGGGTGGGAGCAGGACAAATGAAGGCGTTGTATTGTGGGAGTGGGCTTGAATCTTGTGGAAGCAGGCAGTCCCGTGCAAAAAATCCCCTTAAAGCAAGAACAACTGGTGTGGAAAAGTGCACTGTTGGTGACATGTCATTTACAGGGCTGAGGTGGTCACCCAAGCTGTGACTCATGTTTGACCCCCAAACACACAGACAGAATGTGTTGACATGTTTGGTGTACTGCGACATCTGAACTCAGACCCCTGAGGCTTCACTGGTCTGTGATGTATACATACACACACACACACACCTATACACACACAAATAGAGCAAAGACATCATAACTACCTGCGAAACACACAGTACTCTGAGAGTGACTTGCTAACGCATAAACCAAAAACAGCTCGCTACTGGCCAGGTTAACCCTTAGAGGTGCAGTGATGTGCATTGTGACTCATTTGATACTTGAATATGTGTAATTAATGGTTAGTCAGTTAACTGCAGGGCTGTTCGTCTAATAATAATCTGGGAAAAATAGGGTAAAATATGCTAAAATGCTGCACTGGGCTAAAAAACCAGAAGCACAATCAGATTTAGTTGCTCAACTCAACTTCAAATTGTCCAATTATTCAAAATTAACCAAGGGAAATCTTTTGGTCATTGTAACGGAGAGTAAGTGTAAAGACGAGTGAATGGGGAGATGCTTGGGCCTTGGTTTCTTCTCAAGGCTCAAGGGAGTTCTTTCTTGCCACTGTTGCCTCTGTAAAGCTGTAAAGCTGCTTTGTCACAATGTCGGTCGTGAAAAGCGCTATACAAATAAGTTTGACTTGACTTGGTAATTGCTGTCATTTCACTACATTCTTTAAACATAATTACACAGTTAATTATATAGTTACATAACAAACGGCACTTATATTTTATATTTGATTTACATTCTGTACTGACAGGTTTGAGCTTCTGACAAACTTACTGTTTGTCGCAATGTCAAAAACTTTTAAAAGCGGCAAAGGTGTATTTCTTTCATTTCACGAATAAGACTGTATTGATAGAGAAGCACACTATCTAAAGCCAAAACAATACTGCCTACCAGACACCTCTGCAGCAAAGCAGGAGAGAATTATACTGCAATCATAAAACTTCAAAACACTGGAGCAAGTTCAGTCCTGCATTGTTGCAAAATATAATGGAGGACATAACATGGAACATGGAATGGCACTGGCAAATTCTGTCTTTGCAAGAACAGGCACGATCTGACAAATCCTACCATTTATTTTTTGTGTTACAATGTCAAGTGGAATGCTTTGGTTGCATAACTGAGGTCAAACAAATCTCTTAACTCTTACAAGTTAAGAATTGTTACTGTTGTTTCCTATACTATTCAAATGCAATTACTTAGTTACAAGATTAATTTACATAGTTACATACTAAAGTAAAGCACACTCGCATTCAGTTAATGTTTAAATTCAATGGGCCCAAAGTACTAGTTTATCCAAACAATCAACTACTAACTACTTTACTATAAATATGAAATATGTTTTTTTATTATCTAAGACCAAATAGAAAAAAAGATCATATTACATATTGCTGAATGACTTGCCTTAGCATCTAATTAGCAATTCATTAACATTTCATGCTTCAGTTTCTATTGCTAGAGAGTCTGGTGGGTTTTGTCACTTAAGGTAGATAAGAACTGTCTCCTTGAGCAAAAAGAGGCTATTATTTTTGTGATGTCAAAACACGGAAAACAGACCCACCTGAATCAACGAAGTGAGGATATCTTGTTTATTTCTTTCCTACAGCTTCAACAAACCTCTCAAATAACTTCTAAAGATGAGATGTCATGAACTGCATCTGGTGACTGTATCTTTTTTAGAAAGGCTCATTGATGTCATGTTGTCACTGCTGCAGGTGACTAGTAAGCATTTATTATTTTGCTTGATAAACAAGAGCTAAAATTCTTTTAAATGTAGGTTTATTAGGGCTCCAAGCACGCAGTGCGGAGTATCTCTATTGTTTTTATGCTGATTTTTATTTTTCTGCCTCAAAACATGTTGGGGAGCAAAAACCATAAGGTGCACTGCCTTGCAAGTTGGCAGGTACATGCAGTATTCCAACCACTACTCAGGCACCAACAGCCACGCCATTGCGCCAATAGGTGGCGCTATAATAAGCAGTGTTGCGTTGAGTCTCAGCAACTTTGAACCGTAGGTCTGATTTTCAAAATTATTGTTGCATATTAGTCCTTGGCATCAGCCGAATCAAATGAGACCATGCCCACTAATTTCCGCCTCATCAGATTTTTTGCTAATTTGCATAATATGCGAAACCAACTTTTGCAAACTAGTCCCTAGTTTTCGACAAATCTGCACAATTGTGGTCTCGTTGGAATCGCAAGACACTCATTGTCAATAATTATCAAAACTTGTGCAAATTTGTAAACAGCATGGCCACTATATGCAAATTAAGCTTGTCGGTTTTCCATACAATGAGTTAAACTGCAATTACTCATAAGCCCATGGGTCAATGCTTACCAAACTTCGTAAACCCATGCAAGGCGTCACTCAACAGCTGTACCCCAATTTGTATCCATATTTACCACTTGGTGGCGCTATGACAGGTCACAAAGCACTTTTAGCACGAAATTGCCTCTTTCTCTCCAGCTGTGTGGCCAATGAGCTCACAAATTTGCATTCCACACCAGAAGACATTGCTCTAGCACATTCTCGAATTTAAGTGACACCATCATGAAATACATGGCCGATATCAGCCAAAGGGGCGCCAAAAATTTCTACATGGGAAAAATCATGGCTATCCCAGGCCGACGATTCTCAAACTTGGTACATTAGTTGACATACAAGCTTAGATAATGCAGTTCAAATTTGGTCCACTTCGCCCATTGGGGGGTGCTATAGCACACATTCAAACATGGCGATGGTTTTTCAAACAGAAATCATGACATATGAGACATAGAAATAAAACAACTGACTTCCATACACCCCTGATGGATATCAACTTTAAAACCTTGGAAATGTTTTACATAACTTTCTTTCTTTGCACATAATTTGCATTATTAGAAAACTGTACTTTTACGAACTAGTCCTAGGTTTTTTGTCCTATCTTCACAATTCTTGTCTTACATGAATACAAAGAGACCCAAATCAAATAATTATCAAAAACATTTAGACTTTTCTGAACAGCATGGCCAAAACCTGCAAGTACATTCACATGAATATGATGTAATTGACCCTAATGGGCCCAAATTGCTAATGCTGGGTCTGATCTGCAGCAACTTTGGTACAGATGTACAATGTGGTACCACAAGGATGTGTGCAAAATTTCACTGACATCGGCCAATGGGGGGCGCCACAGTAGAGAATTGCATTTATTGGTATATTTCTCCATGTCCTGTCCACTTCAAACCAGTGTAACTCATGATCCATTCAACACCTTGTAAATTTCGTATCAATTTTGTCAAAGAATGGCTAAATGGTAGGCCAAAATGCATGTATCATAATTATGCACAGAAAACAATTGAACGATACTTTTGGGATTTGAAAGCACGTGTCTCAAAATGAACGTTTATATATTGTTAACATCAGAATAAGCATGCCAGGTTTCTTGAGGTTTGCTCTTTTTTTGCCAAAAATAGACATTTAAAACCATATCTGTGGCTATTGCTTTTAATGGGTGTAACTTGTGATATCACACCAATGACACTAAGTGTCTTCTTAGAGCTAAATAATTGCTCTTGCGTTAATGACTTTGTCAGTAAAAGAGAGACTTCATGTTCCCTTTTCTCATTGTAAAACTTTCAGACGTTACAAGTTATAATTTGTAGGTGCTACAACAGGATATTTGGATATCTTCTATATACTTCATGAACAGCCTGTGCAGCTCAAAGCATTCTAACCTGTCAGCAGTGCAGTTTGAACGACTGGGTGCAAACAGCTTGGACCCTGCTCATCGCCACTCGCGGCTATATTGTTTCATTTATTTTTAAGCAGCTGGCTTAAACGCAAAATAACTTACCTTTGAATGCAAATCTGCATTTTCAACACAATTTCTTTGCTTGTTTCAATGATCATTATGAAATAATTACTATCAAATTAAAACATGTTTTTGTGTTTTTTTTTCTTTCACTGACAATTCTGAAAGCTAACAACTAACATGCATGACTAAAGCTCTGAACGTCCAAGAGTGTTTATTCGTGAGTGGATGGAGTGCAGAGATTTGAGGGAATAACTGAATTGTCTGGCTGACGGAGTGTGTGGCTGGGGAGCTGATGTTTGAGTTAGTGTGTTAGTGCCCTGGTGGCAGTATATCTGACTGTGGCGTGCTGAGCATCTGTCTGAGAAATGGGGGGAGGGGCTACTGACCCCTGAATGAACCTGGAAAAAGAGAGAGAGACAGAGAGAGAGAGAGAAAGAAAGAGAAAGAGAGAGAGAGAGATGGACAAAGAAGGCAAAAGAGAGATGGGAAAGACAGACAGCGAAAGAGAGGCAGTAAGAAAGTATGGAAGAAATAGAGAAAGAGAGAGATAGAGAGAGAGAGAAGAGGAAAACATCAATAGAGAGGGGGAGACAAAAAAGAGAGACAGATGGACAGAGAAGGGAAAAGAAAGAAAGAAAAAGAAAGAGGGTGGAAAAAGAGCTGGGAAAGACAGACAGTGAAAGAGAGGCAGGAAGAAAGTATGAAAGAAATAGAGAGAGAGAGAGAGAGAGAGAGGGAAGGGAGAAAGAAGGGAAAAGAGGGAAGGGGAGAGAGACAGTGAGCGAGAAAGTGAGAGAAAGGGAAAAGATGGAAGGGAAGAAAGAGAGAGAGAGAGAGAGAGAGAGAGAGAGAGAGAGAGCAAGAAAGTGTCATTTTGTGGTTTGCATGAACCAAGTATAGAAATGACAGATTTTGAATGAGTTTTTACTGTCACTAGGGGCTGCTACCGTGGTAACATCAGCACATACAGCCCTTCTTGGCAGTGTGTGTATTTAAAGATGCCTCATGTCAATCAGACAGAACATGACAAGTTCAGCAGGACAGGGTATTAACTGATTCTACACTAAATGAAAGGGGTCAACAGGAACCACATGTGCATTCTGTAGCTCAGTAAACCACAATTAAACAGTATTCAGTGCTCCATCACTGCAATCACTGCAATTTAATTGTTGAGGTTTCACCAGAAACTTCTGCTCTGCTCTTAGAAGGTCCCTACACTGTCACACTCGGATCAGATGATGCATCCTTCCTCCTGCTTGTCAACAATTACAAAAAACACAATGACAGCACACAAGAAGGAGGAACAGACAGAGAACAACCTCTCCCTCCAAAAAGGTGAAAACGCATCTCACAAACATCTGTTTGAATATACAGACTTGGCATGTACAAAAAAAAGGTAAGAAAGCATTCAGAACTTGACTTTAACCATAACTCTGGTTCACAACAGTTGGGTAGACTGCTATTAGGTTAACAGTAATCCAATAATATAGAGAGTTAGGCTTTAAGCTAAAATATATACAGAACAATTTACTGCAAAAAAACAGAAAACTAAATGCAGTCGACAAGTGCTGGTGGGCTAGTACTTAGTCTTTTACAAAATAAAAAAAAAGGTAATTTTGTGTACATCATATCCAGCATATCCAGAGTCATATCCACTGCTTTAAATATAATTTTCTTTTTTATTAATAAGTTTTTACAATTTTTCTTGCCCTTCTCAAACAATGCTGGGTTTTCAGACACAAAATGTATGAGACGTCGCCATTTTTTTACAATCTTGCTTAGTAGGGTGTTTGTACATCTTAAGCCCTGATTGGTTAAATGTGTTCCTTTGGCGGAGAAAAATCACCTCGTCGTCTGTGTGAAAGTGTCCATTCGCAGGATAGTCGCTCAAAAAAAAAAAAAAACACTGTCACCAGGGCTGTAGTATTAAAGTCTGGTCTTGGATTTGTCTTGGACGTGCTGGTAATTGGACTTTTCTTAGTCTCAGCCATCGGTCTCGCCAAATATTCTAAGCAGTCTTGGCCGAGTCCAGCTGCCTTTTTCTGTGGGAGACTGCCCAAAATCTACGCTGCCTTGGCGAATAAAAAACAGGGGGAAAAAATCAATCGAGGCACAAAAGCAACTGCAACAGTTGACAAACTGACTCCTCACAACAAAATGAAAATAGTTGCAATGGTCAGCAAAATCACTGACTCATGAGCTTGTTCAGAAAACAGGCATTGGTTTATTTATGTCAAAATCCATCGAGAACAGGTGTTGCCATTGGTTGCCTGGCGACCAACCATATGCCAGGAAAGACTTATGCTTGAGTCCTCTGTGCACGATGCATCCACGTTATCGTTTTTATTTCAGCCACACATGATACTGGTGGAATGAAATTTGATCCTACAGAGTTGTTACACACTGCACTTGCTTTTTGATCATTGCTAATAAAAAGAGTGCAAAACAGAAGACATACTGTGTCTCCAGCATCACACAGAAGTAGAAACAGGCCAGTAAGTCTCAAAGGGGATTCTTCTTTCTGTCTCTGTCTTAACCCTGTTTCTCTCATTTGGACTTGGTCTTGACTTGGACTTAAACCTCTACTGATTTGGTCTTGACTCAGACTAGTCCTGGACTTGGACTTGACAAAGGTGGTCTTGACCACAGCTCTATTTGAAAACAACAAATTATTCTGTCTGTGTAAAGACCTTTAGTGGACAGGCACTGGAACGGTTGCATCTTGTCCAACCGAGCCCCATCTGCAACCCTGTTCTGACTACTTCATTCAGCACTGACTTCTTACTTCTGGGGAAACCTTGGGAGACATTGTTTTCAAGAGAAAGTTTTGAATCTAAATTTAAAGGAATATTTCACTGCAAACAAGCCACGAAGATAGAAAAATAACTCAACACAAAAGATTGAGATCTTTCATTCAAGTTCTCTACAGCCTGGAATGAGTCAGATTCCACAATTACAATCTGTTAGATCTAAACATCAGTGTAGATACCACTAGAATGACCGCTGGAATCATGAGTACGTTACGAATGTTTCATAGTATGCTGTACATGAGCAAACAAAATACAGAGGAGTTTTTCAGATCAGAGTAATAGTACAACCTCCACAAGGCCACTGAAACTGCATGGCAATCTTTAGAGTCCATCTTAGCCCCTGCACTGCCTAATTATTTCTAAGGGAACTGTGGCAGGCTGGAACGAAGGAGTGAAAGAACCGAATCGATACGGAGCAGCACCTATCCCCACAAAAAAATCAATCCCATCACCACAGGGTTAACGAATGAGTCCCGAAGAGCCTGTTACACAACCACCTCAAAACAAGAAAGAGGAATCAACTTCATAGAAATTCACGCGAATGAAGCAATGAGGAGGAAATTCAGAAGAAAAAGAGGCCACGGTTTTAATTAGTGTAAAAACTTTGGTCTTTTCCTGTTCATTTTGACATTAGGAGGCTTTAGGGTAGATAAAATACCCAGTGAACGGATCATATTAAATAGGTTTCTATAGCTGAGTAGAACGGCCTTGATTTCTGCATAGGTTGTGGGAACACATTTTCACCAAGATATGCTTATAATGAGGCAAATATAAAAAAATTTGAAGAAAATTAAGATGAATTTTACATGACAGTGGAGTGTGTGGAATGTTGTATGGTGGCTAAAAATGAAGGCCTGTAGACCCAGTATTTCTAGTTCTATGCATTTTTATTGGGTGTAAATACTTAGAAAGCTGTAAAAAAAAAAAAAAAAAAGAAAAGAAAAAGAGGAATTTGACATCTGAATGATGAAGAGAGTTGTAGATGGATTGTAGATGGTTCTAATATGTCTGAGAGGTGTGGAGGGGGGGGGGGGGGGGGGGGGGGGGGGGGGGGGGGGGGGGGGGGGGGGGGGGGGGGGGGGGGGGGGGGGGG
>JBBPCZ010037124.1:0-10000 GCA_037974445.1 Brycinus macrolepidotus
TGAATGGAACCAGACGTCTCCAACACAAATCCAGTCGTTTTATTCTCTATCGCCCCCCCAGTGAAGCTCCACGTGTCTCTGAGTGTTTGTATGGATGCTGATGATGGCAAAATAGTGAATCTGAACTAAATCACTTTTCTTTGGAGACTATTTTGCCTCACAACGCCCTTCATGTATCCCTCCACCATGAATGGGCTTAGTTTTAGGACCAAAATCTTCTCAAAACTCTGACAGAACAACGTCTCAGGCATCAGGCGGCGCAACCATAACCATTTGATGGAATAACTTTCTGTGAGGAGCTTTAAGAGGCAGACGTCTGGTTCCATTCACCTCCACTGTGAACATTTCACCTTCACGATTATTTTATTTATTTATTGTTCAGACCCACCTGGATCGATGACACTGAATAGGCCGATATAGTGAAGAGCATGTCGTGAGAATGATAAACCCAAACACGGAGCCTAACGAGTGGGTAGGTGATTCCCGCCTTTTGCTGTAAGAACACTACTAGACTACTAGACAGAAAACCCACCGTTTTCCTACGTTTTATAGTTTGAGTCGTTGGGAGAGAAGAGACCCTACGAGGGTAATCTTCAATAAGGGAAGGATCCAGAATGAATCGGGCTGGAATCCAAGACCTCTCTTCAGGACCATAGCCTTCCCAGTGGACCAGGTACTGTGTACCCCGGCCTCTCCATTGTGAATCCTGGATCCGACTGATGGTGTAAGCTGGACCACCATCAATGATGTGAGGAGGAGGAGGAATAGGAGCCGGAGGATGCATAGGAGAGTAGAACACAGGTTTGAGTTGAGATGTATGGAAGACTGGGTGGATACGGAGAGATGAAGGCACTTGGAGATGGTAAGTGACTGGATTGATGCGATGAGTGATCTTATATGGGCCGATGAACCGAGGGGTGAATTTCTTGGATTCAGTGTGCAGCTGAAGGTGTTGGGTGGACCACCAAACCTGTTCTCCAATCTGATATAAATGTCCAGTGCATTCCGGCGGTGGTGTTGTTGCCGGGCGCACTGGTTGGCGGATTCAATGGAACAAAGCGCCTTGTTCCAGACATGCCGACATCTGTGGACCGGAAGCTGCGCCGATGGTACATCAACCTCGGATTCCTGGTGTTGAATAAAGGTGGGTTGGTACCCTGTGTACTCAGCCCTCTGCTTTTCACACTGCTGACCCACGCACAGCTTAAACCACATCATCAAGTTCATTGGTTCAGGGCCCTCTATTGAGGGCCATTTGGTCCCTGTAGGAACGGTCCCTGTATGAATGGTTCGCATTGCTGGCAGTAAGTCAGACACGTTCCCAGTGCATGTCGGACTCCGCCAGGGCTGCCCTTTGTCACCGGTCCTGTTCATAATATTTATGGACAGGTTATCTAGGCGCAGCCAAGGGACAGAAGGTGTCTGGTTGGGTGGCCTCAGGATTCCGTCGCTGCTTTTTGCGGATGATGTGGTCCTGTTGGTTTCATCAATCGGCCATCTCCAGCACACACTGGAACGGTTTACAGCCGAGTGTGAAGTGACTAGGATAAGGATTAGCACCAAGCACCAGTCCAAAGCCATGGCTCTGCCCCTAGTAGAGTGAGGGTAGAGGGAATCAAGAGGTGGACAGATGTACTGGGGCGGCGCCTGCAGTGCTGGGGCAGGTTAACCGGTCTGTTGTGGTGAAGAACAAAGCTCTTGATTTACTGGTCCATCTACGTCCCCGTCCTCACCTATGGTCACAAACTGTGGGTAGTGACTGAAAGAATGAGACTGTGGTTGCAAGTGGCCAAAATGAGTTTTCTCCGCAGGGTGGCCGGGCTTTCCATTAGCAATAGGGGGAGAAGCTCAGACATTCGGGAGGGACTTTGTATTTTTATATTTCTATGATTTAATTTTTTTTATTTTCATATTTTATTTTTTTTATATAGTTTTTACATTTCTACATGTATATATTTTTATATTTTTTATAATTTTGTATTTATATTTTTGTATTTTTGTTTTTGAGTTTTTATATTTTTGTATTTTTGTTTTTGTGTTTTTATATCATTATATTTTTGTTTTTAATAATTTTTTATTATTTTAATATTTTAATACTTTTGTGTTTATGTATTTTTTTTATTTTATATTTTTATTTTTTGTGCTTTTTTTAAAAAATATATTTTTATACTTTTATGATTTTGTTTTAGTATATTTTTAATTCGTTTATATTTTTAGATATTTTTATGTATATGTTCATATTTTAATATTTTTATATTTTATGTTTCATATGTTTATATTTGTATGACTATATATTTTATATGTTGTTTTATATTTCTCCTGTTGGGGTGTAATTCCCCGGTCTGGCCGCGCGGGGCGCTGCTGGGCGGAGCTGCAGGCGGAAGTGAGTGCAGGACCGGAAGAGGCAGCGGGCTGTTTTTGGACAGAGCTTGTTTTTGTTTGTTTGTGGGTTTATTTTATGGTTTTGTTTGTTTTTGGTTGTTATGATGAGCGTGTTCCGCCTGTAACAGCGGACTGAGGCGCTTCTGGACCGGCATGGCGCGGGCGGCTGGAGAAACCAACCACTTAAACATCTCCTCAACATCTCCAAACATCTCCTCTACACCTCCAAACATCTCAAACTCCTCAATCATCCACCTAAACATCGGGGGAAAGAGGTGAGTTACACCACAGACACTTTGAAACATCTCCAAACACCTTAAACATCTCCAAACATCTCTACACCTTAAACATCTCCTCTACACCTCCTCAACATCTCAAACACTTCCTCTACATCTGCAACATCTCCTCAACACCTTCAAACATCTCCTCAACACCTTCAAACATCTCCAACTCCTCAATCATCCACCTAATCATCGGAGAAAGAGGTGAGTTACACCACAAACACTCTGAAACATCTCCTCTACACCTCCAGACACCTCCTCTGTACCTCTTCAACATCTCCTCTACACCTCAACATCTCCAACATCTCCTCTACACCTCAACATCTCCAACACCTCCTCTACACCTCAACATCTCCAACACCTCCTCTACACCTCCAAACATCTCAAACACCTTAAACATCCACTTAAACATCGGAGGAAAGAGGCGAGTCTCACTGTTTACATCATAAACACCTCAAACATCATAAACACCCTGAGATATCTCCTCTACTGCGCCCGGACATCAGAATAATAACAATAATCCGGCCCATTGGAGTGGATCTCGGGGTCGATTCGATACCAGTCAGTGTAATTGATCTTTTCTGTTCCAGTACTTTAATATCGTTAGGATCCTCTAGAACAGCCTTCCACTCACCTTTTACTGTTCTCCATCTGTCTTATTTCAGGTTCAGCACCTCCAAACAGACGCTCACATGGGTTCCAGACTCCTTTTTCTCCAGGTAGGAGCCCCTCTGACTGTCAGCCCCTTTTCTGAGAGGGATTCATGTTTAACTCTGTGTTTTAGTTCTTTATAATTAAAAAGGTCTGTAGATCATTATTACTGAAGTGTTGTATTCAAAGTAGTGCAGTAATGCTCATATTTCATTCGTCCGTTTCAGTTAGGAACTAAAGGGCTAAAACAAAACTGTCCAATCAGGATGCTTCTCTCTGTGGTATCTAGGCAGATTATAGTTGAGTGAGCTCTCCCGTTGGTCAGTCCTCTTACACATGAGATTAATCACAACATCATTCGCAAATGGAATCAGCCAGTCATGTTCTAATCTACAATGGGAGGAAATAAGTCATTCTAATAATTTTGAACGTTCTAGATACATGACTGATTGGAGCCTTAGTGAGAGCAAGTTTCAGTCTGATCTAGATACACCGCTGATTGTAGAGCTGTACTGTAAACAGGTTTCGGTCATTTCTAGATATGTCACTGACTGTAGAGCTGTAGTGTAAGCAGGTTTCAGTAAGTTCTAGATACATCACTGACAGTAGAGCTGAAGTTTAAGCAGGTTTCATCAGTTCTAGATACTTGAGTGACTGTAGAGCCGTAGTGTAAACAGGTTTAAGTAAGTTCTAGATATGTCACCGACTGTAGAGCCGTAGCGTAAGCAGGTTTTAGTCAGTTCTATAAACATCACTGACTGTAGAGCCATAGTATAAGCAGGTTTAATCAGTTCTAGATATGTCACTGACTGTAGAGCCATAGTGTAAGCAGGTTTCAGTCAGTTCTAGTTACTTCAGTGACTGTACAACTGTAGCATAAGTAGGTTTTAGTCAGTTCTAGATACATCACTGACTGTGGAGCTGTAGTGTACGCAGGTTTCATCAGTTCTAGATACATCACTGACTGTAGAACTGTAGTGTAAGCAGGTTTCAATCAGTTCTAGATACTCTCCTGACTCAACACTGTTTTAATCAACGTGAGGCTCTTGCATCACAGCTGCAGGTCTTGTAGGTTCCACGTCTCACCATGAAGGAGCTTCACACAGTCTGACGTTTGTTAGATTGGGCTCACATTCATTATTTAATTCTTATTATTCATCATTCTGCTGCACTGTTTGATGGGCTTGTTCTGAATAAAATCTGACCAGAATGGTCAATAACACTCAGATCTGATCAATATAATGTTTCCCATCTCTTTAGCCTCCTGAGTGGACGAATATCCACATTAAAAGATGAAACTGGAGCGGTGAGAATCCTTTTTCCTTTTTTCCTCCCTTAATCAGATGTACTAAACATCTAGAATGTCAGTTTTGATGTTATTTGTGTCATTTTCCTGCTGTTTTTGCTGTCAGATCTTTATCGACCGAGACCCTTCTCTGTTTGCCCCCATCCTGAACTTCCTGCGCACTAAAGAACTGCACCCCAGGTGAGCCTCGTTATCACCTCGTTAAAGCTATTATGCAGATTACATATGAATATTTTTACAAATGTAGCAGTTTGACTGCACGTACATACAAAGTTCAAAATAACCAGTACCTTTTACTATCTTTGCTATGCAGAATAATTGATAAATAATAATAAATGATATTTGTGTAGCAGTTTTTGATAACCCAAATACACAAATGAGTGTATTGCGATAATTTTTTGACGCAATGTTATCGATATTTATTAATTAGTTGTTTTATAATTTTTAATTCCTCTAGGAGACTTTTATTTTGGTACAGATGTCTACTCTGATGACATTGTGTCCACAAGGTGGCACCAGAACATTGATAGTATCACAGTGGCAACCCCCACCTCTTATTGAAAAATGTGAAGCATCAGTTTGCTCTTATGATCAAATCGCCCTCATTCTCTTTAAGAATCTAAATAATAATAATAAAAAAAAAATATATATATATATATGTACAAAATGGTGTGCAAAAGTGTGTGCACCCCTTGTCAAATGATACAAAAAGTACACACCCTCTAGAAAAACCCATTTTAATACACAATATCTTGAGGGTGAAATATATTTATAACATATGTTTATATTAAATATAAGTTGAAGTGATTGGGAACAACAGCAACTCAGCCACGAAGTGGTAGGCCACGTAAACTGACGGAGCGTGGTCAGCAGATGCTGAGGCGCATAGTGCGCAGAGGTCGCCGACTTTCTGCAGAGTCAGTCACTACAGACCTCCAAACTTCATGTGGCCTTCAGATTAGCTCAAGAACAGTGCGTAGAGAGCTTCATGGGATGGGTTTCCATGGCTGAGCCGCTGCATCCAAGCCAGCCATCACCAAGTGCAATGCAAAGCATCGGATACAGTGGTGTAAAGCACGCTGCCCCTGGACTCTAGAGCAGTGGAGGCGCGTTCTCTCACGCTTCTTCTGGGTTTGGCGGTTGCCAGGAGAACGGTACTTGTCTGACTGCGTTGTGCCAAGTGTAGAGTTTGGTGGAGGGGGGATTATGGTGTGGGGGCTGTTTTTCAGGAGCTGGGCTTGGCCCCTTTGTTCCAGTGAAAGGAATTCTGAATGCTTCAGCAAGAGATTTTGGACAATTTCATGCTCCCAACTTTGTGGAAACAGTTTAGGGACCTGTTCCAACAAAGTCCGTAAAGACATGGATGAGCGAGTCTGGTGTGGAAGAACTTGACTGGCCTGCACAACCTGATAGAACACCTTTGAGATGAATATATATATGTATATATATATATATATATACACACACACACACACACACACACACACACACACACACACACACACACACACACACACACACACACTGTACCCCCGCAAAGTCATGGTTCACAGTTCACGGCCTCAGTCGCCTGTCGTTCGTTTTTTCTTAGAACCTAACTAAGTATTGTTCACAGAAACCCCCGCAAATTCACGGAAACTGCAAATATCCTCTGCATTTTAGTGCTAAATTATTAAGAAAAATATAATTTACTAATTTTGTAACAAATATTTACATAAATTCTGCCAAATTTCCATAAAAAATATAACTATACATTTTTTGGTACTGTCGAGAGAACACAAAGAAAACGTGCTTTGGGATGCTGAAATACCCCCGTACTCAGAGGAGGGAGGTTTGAAAGTAGCCAATCTGAGAGCATTATTCATTTCTCCTTGCTGCTGATTGGCTGCTGCCCTGTGACGCCTCTTTTGCAGATGCAGTCCAGCAGTTTCCCGCGTGTAGCCATCTCGACTTTACCTTTGCATTTTTTTTAAAGGGTAATGTATTAAGCTGAGTTTAAAATGAAATTAAAGTGTTTTGGGAGCATATTTGGGTGCATATTTAGGGTTTAGACTATAAAAATAGGCATTTATAGGCTTTTTTTTTTTTACCACATCATGAATTTGCGGTTTTCACAATTCGCGGGTGCTCTTGGAACATAACCATTTTGGGGGTCGACTGTATATACTTGTATGTATGTGTACTTACACGTGTATATATACTGAAAACTGTAATTTTTGATTGTGTGTTTCAGTGCCGTGTCACACTGCCTCCTTCACTCCTATTGGTTGTCGCCGTTATGCGTCGCTCAGTATTTGCATAAAATAAAGCCCTTGTGTGAACCCGCCGTCTCTCCTCTAATGACTGTGATCACTGTGTGTTTCAGGTCTATAGATGTTCATCTTCTTATGCATGAAGCTGAGTTCTATGGAATCACCCCGCTGGGTAAGACCGACCGGAAAGGTCACGTTAGGTCATGGCCGGCTTTGCTGCTGCTGTGACAACTGTACAACACAATCACATCTGGACTATTATAAAATTATCAATTATAAAACTAAATAATTAAATTAAATTAAATTAAATTAAATTAAATTAAATTAAATTGGGTCAGGCATCAGTTTTCATTTCGATATCTCTACAGCCACCTCAATTTGGCTTTTTTTTTTCTTTTTCTTTTTTTTTTTACACTTTAACACCTTGAATGAGCACATCTCCAATACCTTCGATACGCATAAATCAATAAATGTATTATGTGTGAAATTAAATAAAACACACTTCTGATAACGCTGCCTCTGTCCACAAAGTGGTGCAAGACTTCGTTTATGTGTAAGTGTGATAGTATCGTACCGTGGCCCAAATATCGCAATAGTATCATGTTGTTGTCTCCATGGCACTGGAGTTTGTAATGAAAAATTTGTTTCTTTAATCAATTTTATTACATTTAAGAAAGCAGTTTATTAGTTTATTTAGGGCAGCGAGTCCTGTATTATTGTTCCGCTCATGTAAAAAGCAGTTCAGGCTGAAACACTCCTTCGTCATGAGTGGGCGGGGCTAAACTTGTGTTTTGGAAAAAACTGCCAATCATGTCAATCATGCCAATCAGAAACAAAAGTACAAGCAACCTCTACACAAAAGTTTCAGTATTAATTAGTGGAGTATGATTACATAATATCTTAATTATGCCATGTGCCGAGCCCCTTATACAGATTTAGTAATTGTAATGTAATAAAAATGTAATATAATTTAGAGTGTAATGTATATGTAATGTGAAATAGTTACTATATAATCTAATATATATATGTAACATACATAATGATATACATGTCTAAAATTCTATCGTAATATATGTGTGTCTGTGTGTGTGTCTGTGTCTGTGTGTGTGTATGTGTTCAGTGCGTAAGCTGCAGCTGTGTGATGAGTTGGACCGGTCCTCCTGTGGTTCGGTGCTGTTTAATGGGTACCTGCCTCCTCCAGGTGAGCGCTCACCTGCGCCCCCTGCAGTTCACCAGGTTTATACTGAAACACACGCAGCGTTTAAAGGGCCCATATCACACACTTTTAATGTGTTTATGTTTTCCCACTGATGATGTTTACGAGGTTTTCGGTTTCAGAAACAGTCAGTTTTCCAGCCTCTATTTATCCCTCACACTCAAACAGGCTATTTCTGACACTGAGCCTTTAAGACCGATATATGTAAATGAGCTGCGACCTGATTGGCTGCTCTGTATTGTGCTTCATTCAGAAAGCTGTCTGGGCTGAAACCCAATTTAATTTCACTGGCAGTGGGCGGGGCTAAACTGCTGTAGCCCAAATAGGTGGAAACATGTAAATGTATTGGTTTTTGTGACATAACATATATGTTATATAAATTGTCATTTTTTATTTATTATTATTATTATTTTTTTTTATATGGACTGGAATGTTTTGAATCTTTTAATGGTGTTTATGTGCTGCATTGACCTTTCTTATTTTGAAAAAGTGGGGGAAATTATTTTTTTTCCATGATATGGGTCCTTTAAAACTTTGGAATCGATCATTTGTTACAGATAAAGAATCTTGAATCTTGGAACCACCCATCTAACTTTTTCTGTCAAAATAAAAATATTAAAACAAAATAATGTTATTTATTCATTTTACTTAATTCCTTTCTAATTCTATAAACATGTTGGCGTTGACTAATGTATTAACATTTTGTTATTTATTTTCTTTATATATTTTTACTTTATTTGTCATTTCATACATTTCTCGGCTGGTAAGTTCAGTGTAATTAAAGTGAAAAGTCTTTTTAATTCCACACTGTTGTGAATGGTGTTGATGGTATTAACATCTACAAAAGCTGTGTAAACTTGTTTTCCAATAGAACTTCAGAAATAACTGTTTTATTAATAAACTTTTCCTGTCTGTGTCCCAGTGTACCCAGTAAAGCGGAGGAACAGGCACAGTGTTGCGGGTCCCCAGTTCATGGGTGGTCGAGCGGGGCCAATAGAGCGAGCGCCCGTCCGCCGCAGCAACACCATGCCACCCAACCTGGGCAACGCGGGCATCCTGGGCAAATCTGCCACAGAGGAGAGAGTGACGGGTATAACATCCCTTCAGTCGTATCATTTCTGTCAGATCAAAGTTACTGCTTTTGTCCTTTTGTAGTTTTTTCTTCCCTGTTTACATTGTGTGAACATTTCTTGATGAGTGGATCAATAGAAATAGTCTGAAATTTACTGGGAGGAAAAAGTCCTGTTACAGGGAGTAAGCCTAGTCCTGGACTACATAAGGCTCAATCTCAGAATCCCAGTCTGGAAAAACAACCCTAAACATTTTAAATGCATTTTTTACATTAACCTACATAAAAAAACTTCTTTTTTACTGTTACTGTTTTGGAGATATTGTTTGCAGATAATTGTGCATCTACAACTCATATTCTAGGTGCCATATGTTCTTTTTGTTTGTTTTTTTTTTTCTTTTCAGGTCATGGATTAGATCCTGGGATGGTGCGGATCGTCTGTGGGCACCATAACTGGATCGCTGTGGCCTATGCACAGTTTGTAGTTTGTTACAGGTTTGCATCATCTGCCTCTTTACTGCTATTAACAGAGAGCTACACCCGAGGAATAGTTTGGAGACAGAATCTTACTGCTCTTTTTAAACACTCTGTAATGTTCATTTGATCCACTCAGGTCACTGCAATACACTACAGGAGCCGTAGGGGGCGATATAACTATTGTTTCTGATGTTTAGTTTAAAAAGCGCTCTGTTATGTTCATATGATCCACAAAGTCATTCTGACAGACTGTAATACACTTCAGGAAGCCTAGGGGGCGAAATGGCTTCAGTTGTTTCATTTTAAAAGTGCTCTGTATTGGTCTATAGTTATTTACCGCTCTGTAGTGCTCTATGATGTTCTGTA
>JBBPCZ010037135.1:0-11665 GCA_037974445.1 Brycinus macrolepidotus
TATTATTATTATTATTATTATTATTATTATTATTATTTATTGCTGTCTGCCTCTAGTATGCATTTTTGCAGACCCAATGACTCCACCGCTAGAATTCAGCATTCTGTCATAATACTGTAGTCATTCAAATGCTAACTGAACTAAATGTCCTCTTGTCCTGCTGTTTTATTTCTCTTGTGTTTTTTTATTTCTTTGCACTCTCTCCCTTGCTCTCCTTGCTCTCCTTGCTCTCTGTGTATTTTTTGTCCTGCCTGCACTTATGTAGTCTTGTGGTGTTTCTGTTTTTGTTCCCGTGTTGCTCCATCGTCCAGTAGGAACGTGGTTTTGTTTGTGTCCTGTGTATGTCTGAAATGACCATAAACCTGCTTGACTCAACTTGACTACACTATATATACTACACACTATATATTATGCCTTGTACACCATGTGCCATAGACCAGGGGTCACCAACGTGGTGCCCCCAAGGACCACATGAGTAGCCCGCGGACCTGTTCTAAAAATAGCAAAACTCACCAGTGAGCAGCGTCTAACATTTAATTTTATCCTGTTGCTATTCTTCTTTATTACATTTGCATTTATATAGATCTGAAAATGACAATATCTTAAAAAAAAACTTATTTAAAACATGTTTATTATACTTAGATAAGTTTAGGTAAACTCTGTTCTAGTGTATCAGACTGGTAGCCCTTCGTATGGCTCAGTACCCGTGAAGTAGCTCTCAGTTTCAAAAAGGTTGGTGACCCCTGCTATAGACTATACACCGTACACTATATGTTATACATCATATACTATATACTACACATTATATACTATACACTATATACTATACACTATACATCATATACTATATACAACACATTATATATTACACACTATATATTATACACCACATATTCTACACTATACTATAGACTACATACTACATACTATACACTATACACCATAAACTATATACTACACACTGTATATTATACATCGTACAACATTTACTATAAAGTACATATTATATACTATACACTATACACTATATATTAAACAATATACACTACATAGTGTACATTGTACACCGTACATTAGGTAATATACACTATAATGTAGTGAATAGTATATAGTATATTGTTTCTTTCTAATATATATATATATATATGTGTGTGTTTAAATAACACAGCAGCTGTGCTTTACATTGTATGAACCTTTCATGATGACTGGAGGAATAATGCCAAATTACCGTAAATGTCAATAACTTACATTAAAAATTAAGAACGTTTTTGCCTTCTCTTGTAAAGTTACCACTTTTGATATACTTGTTTTTGTTGTTTCATTGTTGACAACAATACCATTCAGATTTTAAATGACACACCGTAAGACATGTTTTAAGCATTTGGAGAAGAAAGAAAAGTTGTTAAATGTTACATTTTAAATGGACTTATGCAATTACAATAATTTGTCAAAAAATCTGCATCATCACCACTGAAATACAATTCATTTTATTTATTCATTTTATTTTATTTTTCCTCAATCCTTTAAGTTCATCCAAAAAGGACTGAGAAATATTTTAAACTGGGGTCATTTTGAAAATTGATTTCAGATTAGGATGTTGCAGAGACAGTGAATCCACAAAGTAGGATGCAAAGAGTGAACAAACTGACAGTGCTGAAAAGCTCAACACATCATGGGGAGTCCAGACACTTCGCCATAAATTTGTTTTGGTTTCATCAGACCAATGACAGTGAAGCGAAGGCTTTGACAAGAGCAATATCCTCTCAGGAACCCAAGCGTCTGACTGGATAAAGCACAGGGTGAGTCGACACTGGAGCACTGAATCTATTCATCACACCCACAGCCTCACGTGTAAACTCAAATTCTTACGTCTTGGTCTTTGGCAGCCAGCAGACAAAGCCTACTCAAGCACATGTGAGCCCACAGAGACCCCGTCTCTATCGCTCCCCTTCTCTAAAACAAATAAAATCCTGCAATGTCAGAGAGCTTGCCAAAAGCATCCATCTCTCTGTCTGTATCCATACTACAGCAAAATTCCTCCAAAAAATGACAGAGCAATTTCCCTGGGCCACAACAGCACTCAATTCCTAGTGAATGAATCAAGACACAGGGTTATGTATAACATATACTTCCAATCCATTATCTCCATCCAGAGGCAAAAAAACAGTCTTAATAACATCTAACACAGGCACCCAAGGTGATGAGAGTAGGACTGAGCATGAATGTTGTAATAGTTCCTATAGTTCCTAGAATGCACAGTCAGTGTACAATTTTTTCTCATCCTTTGTGGTTATCTAGTTTTTGGAAACCATTGTCCATTATATAACTGCAGACCAAAATTATATATTATACTATAATATATAAAACCAAGTAATATCGCAACAGTCCACACAAATGTAAACTGCATGTACACTCTTAAAAATGAAGTTGCCAAAAACAAGTCTCCTTTACAGAGAACACACTTCCTCACATTTTAATGCACAATTTCTGTTTATTTTGTAAAAATGTAACATGTTGAAAAAAGTTAAACGCAGTCTGTGCAGAAGTTTGTATAAAATATAAAGCACACTTTATATTTTCTGTCATATTTTTTTTTCTAAATTGTTAATGTCAAAGAAATAGAATCTGAGCACTGAAATTAGCAGAAAATGCCATATTAACTTAATATGGCATTGTTAAGTTAATATTAACAGACTTAAATGTGCAGGACAGGGGGTGTTCAGGACCAGTGTTGGGACCCTATGCTTTAGAGAAGTAAAAGTGGTTCTCCTGAGGCTCCAAATCCCTTTTTGTCACCTTTATTTTCAAGAGTGGACAGTGCAATTGTCACTGCTGTGCTGGTGTACCTCGACTTTCATTCACAGTTTATTATAACCCCAACTAATCAATAAAAGCTTGAATAATTCGTAAGTGCCTCTGTCCTCTTTCTTCGGCTTCCCTGTCCCACGACTTTAAAGCAGCACTTAATCTATCTTTAATCTCTTCTAAACATAACACATGGGGATGGTGTGGAATGAGGACAAATGGGGAAGAGAATGAATACACATTTCCAGAGAGCTCAGGGGGCGGATGTGAATTCCCTCAGGGAGGGAGAGAGAGAGAGCAAGAACTCTGGGAATTGTCACTCTTTGCGCTGTTTGACTTTTTAACATGGGCGGTGACTGAGGCCTAATCCTTTACTGTACACTCACCAGTCTACGCTAATCGTCCTTTTCATTGGTCTAAAAGGGATGCGCGATGCATAATTGCTATTGACCATTTTGGATATAACAAGGTTTGGAAAGACTTTGCCAAACACTTGACATCAAATTACCTTATAGTACATTTTTATTTCTCTAATGAGCTTTGATATTTCTTGTTTGTGTAAAGCCCTCCGCCAACAATGTATATCATTAAAAACAAATCATGCATTTGGAAACAAAACCTTTTATATATATATATATATATGTCAGAAAAGTGCAAATGAGCCTAGTGGTTAGGGCATTCACCCTGCGATCAGGAAGTCGTGGGTTCGATTCCCAAGACCACTAGACACCTCTGAGGTACCCTAGAGCAAGGTACCGTCCCCACACACTGCTCCCCGGGTGCTGTGTTCCTGGCTGCCTGCTGCTTCACTTGGTGAATGGGTTAAATACAGAGAAAGAATTTCGTGCTGTTCACACTGTGTGCTCTGGTGTGTTCACGTATGACCACTTATGATCACTTATCACAATATTTCTATGAATATGGCAATGAAAGAATGTAAGGCATTTTGGTCAAAAATAACGCAGGCCAAACTATGCTCTTTCAGTGGTTTGCCGATGTGCTTTTGATATATTAGAAGGTGTATCGCAGTTGCAGCAGACCTTTGCAGCTGAAAAATACCTTCTGGGTCTTTACTCTCTGAGGAAAATGAACAACATTTTAGAAAAATCACCATTATGGCAGCGATATTTTCCAATGTTGCCAGATCCTCAGAATAACCATGCCATTAAGGAGCTGAAACACATGCAAGCTAACACTGATACTACAAATTTATTTTATAAAACTAGAAACTCATCAAAACACGTCATGCAAACCAGCTCGCTTTGTCAGCTGTGATAGTTAAGATGCTTTGACAGTTATAGAGTACACGTTGGTTGGCTGGTGTTGTTCTATAATGGTGTTATAGTATGGTAGTAGATCTGCTTGTAGCATGTGTGCAGCATCACCCATATTGGGACCTGGTAATTCCAGTGAAGCTTGGAAGGAAAACATACAGAAAACAAAATGTACTGAGTTTGGACCATCTTACCCACCCAGAAAGGTGTGCATAGCTGTGTGCATCATCAGGGATTGAATTTCTGTTTTCGTTTATAGTCTTGTAAGTAACCCCTCTGCCCCCATCCAGGGTTTAACAGCCCACCCAGGCAAGCACATCATGCTGTACCAATAAGCATCAATGGATGAGACTCTCAACACTTTGTTAGCTTACCTCTGTAACATGATTAGACTGGAAGTCGATCTGGAACAGAGTGTCTGCCAAATGCTGTGAATGTAATATAGGCTAAATTTCCCCTTTTAAAAACTGTCATATTTTATTGGCAGCCCGACGTCAGATGGATAAACAATTCATAGCTCATTAAACAAATTAAGTACGGATAAGTAAGGATAAGCCACCAAAAAAACTGACCAATGCATCACATCCCCCCTGATATTTTGAGCTCTCAACATTTTTTTTCTACAGTGTAGTGGTTCCAGCTTTTCTAAGTCAGTCTGTGAGCAAGTAGACAACAGGAGGAAAAATAGCCAATTAATTATTAATGATGTGGCATATAAACAATAGCAGCGGCATAAAGACCCGACATCCAGTCAGATTTTTGTTATTATACTCTAGTCTGTTGGCTGTCTATGAAGGCACCTGGCTTGGACATCTGGTTCTGGGAAAAAATGTTTGGTCCAGACCCATTACACTATGTGGTTCTTTAAATTTGACAAAGGTTTGAAGACTCCTGGCTTGGACATCTGGTTCTAAGAAAAAAACATTTGGTACAGAACCATTACATTATGTGGTTCTTTACACTTTTCTAAGGTGTTCCACTCTCACACATCTCACGACAATCCATTGAGAGGATTTTCAGAGAACCAAAAGTGGTTCTTTTAAAGTAAAGTGGCCATTTTGTCATGCACAAACACAGCACAGCACACAGCGTGAAATCATCCTCTGTATTTAACCCATTCACCCGAGTGAAGCAGTGTGCAGCCAGCAACAGGGAGCCTGGAGGGCAGTGTGTGGGGACGGTACCTTGCTCAAGGGCACCTCAGGGTTGCCAGTGGCAGTCCTGCGATTCAAACTCATGACCTTCTGATCACAGGGGCAACTCCCTAACCACCAGACCACCAGCCTCTCCAGCACTCCAAGGTCCCTTTTTTTTAAATCTTAGTTTGATTATGATGTTTTTTTTCTCTATTTTTACTCTCTTTATGACTGTAGTGAACATAGTCATAAAAAAGTTAAAAGATGTAATTCATCATATTGTTTGGCCCCACTGCACCCCACCGTGAGAACCTCATCAAATTAGAGGAATGACTCACAGAGGAAGGCACTGATTGGGTCAGTCGAGGCCCAGTTACCGTAGACAACACAGAGTCATGTACGATAAGCCTGCAGGCCCAAACCTCCCTGTTCATTCATCAGCGTTCTGGCAGACAGTGTGTGTATGCTGCAGAGGGGAAATGTGAAATAAACAGCGCTCCACACACCTCTCCTCTCTGTCAAACAGGAAGCTAGAGAGAACATTGCTAACTGCATCGTAACGGAGGAGGTGGGGGGGACATCGCCAGTTCTGCTTGTTGCACAGACAGCATTTTAATCTCGTTGCTCATCAGAGCGGAATGTACGGAGACTTGAAGAAAATGGCCACGTGGGAAACTCTTGACATATACAATTAGCGTAAGATGTATCACAAAGGAAAGCAGTTTCATCCGACTTGGGTGACCAAAGGACATAAGACAGACTCATGAACTTGAACTTGAAATGTACATTATCCATGCTGTGTGCTTCAAATGGTCCACACACACACACACACACAGTGCAGGTAGGTATGTTTTATCTGTTTAGAGGTTTATTAAGAACAAACTGAGAACGTTTCCAATGTTACTATCATAAGATGCCAAAAAGGAGTCTTCGGATTGATGCTATAGAAGAACCACTCGTAGTGCCATGAAGAACCTTTCACTGGATCATTCTTTAAAGAACCATTTTTGTAAATGAAAAGTGTGAAGAACCAACAAATGAGCTTAATACGCTACAAGCAGGTGACCATTTAGGAGACTTTATATTTAAGAGTGTAGTTCCACTCTTTACATTAGACTTGCTGACATGTTCATTCCATTATTACAATGAATTAATAACTAAACTGTAGGCACACTTGGATTACAAATACTTAATGATACTAAATCATATACATATGATCTTATGCTAGAAAATTTAAACTTGGAAGTTTAACTTAATGGACTTAAATGGAAGTCTGGAAGCATATACTCTCAAAAAGAAAGAAGCCAAAAATTGTTCCTTGGAGCACATCGAAGAACCATTTCTGGTTTCCAAAAGAACCATCCATTGGGTTGTTTTTTAATGAACCACTGTTATAAAATGCGTGAGAATCCTTTTTCAAATTTAAAAAATCTTAAAATTCCACTGACTGTTCAAAATTTCTGTGTGACACTATTGATGTAAACAAAGTCATTCAGAGTTCAATGTGAAATCCTCCATTCTAAAAAAAACTCAGTCAAAATTGTTCACAGTGGTGGTGAGAGGAACCAGATGTCTTTCGAGTTTACTGTCTCTAAAAGCTCCCTCACAGAAAGGCATTACATGAAATTGTTACAAAAACACTATCTGATGCCTGAGACTTTATAATACTTACAACAGTTTTGAGAAGATTTTGGCCTGAAACATATTTTAAAATGCATTCATGGTGAAACAGAAACATACTTTTTTCATATTTACCACTCTTCTACCATTTTCAATGCACTCAGAAGGTTCAGGTTTTGGATTGCAAATAAAATGGCTATTCTTGCATAGCAGATGACATCTGATTCCTACTGTAAAGAAATCCCACAGAGTAAGTTTGACCGTAAATAACTTTTTCACAGTAAATTGAAATAATTTAGTCTACATCAAAATAGGCAAAAATTGGGAAAACTTGTCTTTAAAGTTTTTTCCTAGGCCTGTATGTCCAAGCCAAGAACCATTTAGGAGTCTTTATTTTTAGGAGAGTGGACATGGTATGAGGTTTTTGAACTATGCACATTTGTCACACACTGTCTGAATGTCTTACAGAAATGTTAATGCAATGTCTTTCTAAAGGCCTGCTTCTCTGCAGGCATACAGACACACTCCAGTGAGCTTCAACAGGCTGCATGAAGTTATATTCCAGAACCTGGCTGTCAGCCCCTGGACGAGTGTAATCATTCCCAAGCGCAAACGGCTCCTCCCTAGGGTTACCCGGAGGAGGATGTCTCCTTCTGCAAACAGGATTCCTGGTGGAAAATTAAACAGAACATGTTATGCCACAATGGTCAAAGCAGAGCCTAAAATCTTCATATTCAGGCAGCGAGTAAATGTTGCTGGCGGAGACTATATGTCATAAACAAGCATTGTTTGCCACACGGCGTCTCATATCTGCAATATTTCCATGACAACAGCAATGCAAGATCTCACAATATTCTTTTTTTACTGAGGGAGATAAAAGCAGGGTGAGAAGAAAAAAAAACTCCATTAAAGGGGAACTCCCCTAATTAACCTGACATGGTTCATTATAGAGACACTTAATACCAACTCTGATATCTGAACAGTGTCAGTGACAGGAACTGAGGTGGAAAATAATGAATTACAGTTACAGCCTGGTTAACCTAAAAAGATTCAGTTCTAAAAGCCAAAATAAGGCAGCAGTGCTCAGCTCCTAATCGCTACAGTTCAACTCTGATGTGTTTAGTGGAGAAAGACAGAAGATAAGGTTACCTGCCCACACAAATGCTTTTTCCCAATTTGTCATCTTCATTCATTTCAAATTAACTAAAGAAGTCACAGCTCACAGCTCAGCTTCTACCCTGAGGCGGCACACATGCAGTTAGCTGAATTTCTAAGTAAGCTTGGCTAAACAGACACTGTGCCTGTTTGCTATTCTTCATTTTGGAATAACAAGTATATTTGAACGGTTGTTTGTTAGCTGTTAGCTAGCTACTTTAGTGGCGCCTGTTAGCTAGCTACATTAGTGGTACAAATACACCAATCAGCCAAAACCACTTGCCTAAAATTGTATAGGTCCCCCTTGTGCCACCAATACAGCTCTGACCCATTGAGCTCTGACCCATATATAGCCAAGATGGCGGCACGCTAAGTCCCAGCGGCCTCTCTGGTATCCAACATTTGGTGCAAAAATGTAGTTGTAGTCGACTCTCACACCAAAATTTTGCATGCATGTGCACTGGAATGACTGACGTTCATATCTATCACCACTGGACTCTTCCACAATTAAGATATCAACAAGAAACTTCCCTAAAGGATGGAAAAGCTCTGTGACCTGGGCGTGCTACGGGAACCAGACCCTCAGACTCCCTGATGCTACTGGCCATCGCAAGCGGTACGCAAGGAAGCGGAAGCTAACGCTAGTCAGCCAGTTATTTCATCCACCCTACTAGTCAATTTTTCCTGGACAATAAACTGGACTGCATCTGACTCCAGCAAACTACCCAGCGTGAGTTCAGAGACTGTTGTGTTTTTGTTTTTATGAAGACATGGCTCAGCAACAGTGTTCCAGAGACAGCTACCCAACTGTTAGCCTTTCACATGGACAGAAATATTCTGAAGCAGATGAAGATCTGGTCCTCAAGAGATATCTCTGCTCTTCAGGACAGCTTTGAGCGCACTGAATGACACATGATTAGGAAGGCAGCAACCTACAGTGGCTCTACCAGCTTGAAGGAATACATAGATTGGTGACTGGCTATATCAGCAAGTGATGTTACTGTCTCCAGGGCCAGCTCAACATTCCCCAACCAGAAGTTGTGGATAACTGCAGAGCATCTCCACCTGCCTGTGACGGTGAGGCCTCCCTTCCAGATGCACTGAATCACGGTTTGAAGTGCAAAATGACATGGCAGTGAGGAAGACCACCACTCCCCCCCCCCCAACAACCAGGTGCTCTGTCTAACCATGGCTAACATGAGGAAAACTCTGCTTAGAGTCAACCTGCAGAAAGCTGTCAGACCAGACAGCATTCCTTGGTTTGTGTGTTCAGAGGATGTGCACACCAGCTGGCAGATATTCTCACAGACATCTTCAATATCTCTCTAAGCACCACCATTGTCATAACATGCCTCACTACCATCATCCCTATGCCAAAGAAGTAGTCCTCTGTCCTGCCTCAATGACTACTGTCCTGATGCACTCACACCCATCATCATTAAATGATTCAGTAGGCTCATCATGAGACATACAAAATCACCCCTACTGTTTACATATTGTCCCAACCACTCATTGAATGATGCCATCATCACCACCCTTCACCTGGCCCTCGCCCACCTGGACAAAAAGGACATTTATGTGAGAATACTGTTCCTAGACTTCAATTCACCATTCAACAACACTGTAGCTCCTTTTGGTGACTACATTATATGTCAGCTTGTCCTGTTGTATTGCTGCTCTTGCATTTTCCTTGCACTTTCTTGCTCTCTTTGCACTCTGTGTGTTTTGTCTTTTCTGCACTTATGTAGTCTTGTGGTGTTTTTGTATTTGTTCTTGTGTTGCACCATGGTCCTGGAGGAACATTGTTTCATTTCACTTTGTACTATGTCTATGGCTGAAATGACGGTAAACATACTTTACTACTTGACTTGACTTGAGGCATGGACTCCACAAGACGTCTGAAGGTGTGCTGTGTTATCTGGCACCAAGACGTTAGCCACAGATCCTTTAAATCCTGTAAGTTGTGAGGTGGCCCCTCCATTGTACTGACTAGTTTGTCCATCCCATCCCACAGATGCTTGATTGGACTGAGATCTAGGGAACTCTGAGGCCAACTCATCACCTTGTACTCTTTTCCATGTTCCTCAATTCCGGTCAAAACTTTATGAGAGGAAGCTTTTAGAGGCATTAAAAGCTTTGGATGTCTGGTTCCTATTCCCACTGCAGTGAACAACTCTTCCTCAACCCTTTCTCTAGAAGGGTACATTTCACATGAAACTTCTCTGAATGAGTTTATTTACATCTTAAATGTATAATTATGCGGAAATAAAAAAAAGCTAATACAAAACTGTGGAATTCATCTTTAACCTATCAAAAGGTCCTCTTCAGTGATTTTCAACAAGAAAAACTAAGGTATTCCACAGGCATTATGATTCTGCATAACACCATTTCAACAAAAAAAGAGAACACTTTCTCAAAAGACGCCCTTAAAACTACAGGTTTAGGAAGATGTAAAAGTTTCTAGAACACTTAAAAGTTTATTTCAGTCATGACAATGTGTATGAGGCTGTCAAAGAATGGGACTTGCAAAGAAGTGCTGATGTGCTGGCGGAGGTTGGTAGAGTGCCCTACAGACTTGACAGCTTGAGCAGGATTAAATAGTGCTAGGTCTAAAAAATCTCTATAGAACTTTATCAGCATGGGAACTGAGGTTCTGAGAGTAAAAGGTTTGAGCAACAGGAAAGCAGTGCAGAAGCTCAGAGTGAAAGTTAACACAAAATAATAATAATAATAAAAAAAAGTAGAATCAGTAACTAAATAGGACAGAGTAATATGGAACAGAGTAGCATTTTCCTTGCAGATGTACGGTCTTTTAGCATAAATCTATCAAAATGTTACTTGCGTACATGGAACTGAGTAATTAGAATTACAGCCCACCTCTGGATAGAAGTTGAGGTAAAGAACTGGTGGCAGGCTGAAAGGCAAATACTGCACAACATGATGGCTTGCCTGCCATAAGCCTCCAGATCAGAGTGTCAACAAGGCCAGGGTAATCAGGCTCACAACTGTTTCCTCCAGAGCTTCCTGTCTAGAAGAACAGAAATATCCTTGTCTGTTCACCAGTAGATAGGGTTGGACAGTAACTGGTTCCATGTATGCAAGTAACATTTTGATAGATTTATGCTAAAAGACTGTATATCTGCAAGGAAAATGCTACTCAGGTCCATATTACTCAGTCCTATTTAGTAACTAATTCTATTTTTATTATTAGTTTTGTGTTGACTTCCACCCTGAGCTTCTGCACTGCTTTCCTGTTGCTCAAACCTTTAACTCTATACCTTTAAGTAGACTTTCTGGTCAGCAGTGTGTTTGTTGTATACATATCTACTCAACCGTCCAGCTGTGCTTCACTGGTCTCTAAAGTGAGCATTTAAAGGCTAGGAAAAGCCCGCTCAGATGATGTATCTTGAAAGTGGAAGAACATTTTGAAAGACTAAATTTGAAAGTGCAGTGAATATGTGGGGCAGGCTGTTGTTTTTGTAGCCAGTTGAGGTTAATGCTATACTATTATGCTAGCAGTCAGGAATTGTTTAGTGCTGTAGAGTTTCCCAATGACTGTGTGACGTATTTGAGTAATGCATACTGGGTACTGTATTGAGAGAACAGTGATGGATGAAAACAAAGAAACGGTACAAAATTGTGAATTCCGTCTAAAAGACGAGTTTGAGGGGTGCA
>JBBPCZ010037181.1:0-13504 GCA_037974445.1 Brycinus macrolepidotus
CTCCTACTACTCCTACTCATACTACTCCTACTCCTACTACTACTACTCTTCCTACTACTACTACTCCCCCTCCTACTACTACTCCTCCTCCTACTCCTACTACTCCTACTCCTACTACTACTACTACAACTACTAATTGTTACTGTTATATAATAATAATAATTATTATTATTATAATAATTATTATTGTTGTTTTTATAATAATAATAATACTAATAATAATAACAATACTACTACTACTACTACTACTAATAATAATAATAATAACGATTATTATTATTATTATTATATGAGGAGTGAGCAGGAGTACAGTAACAGTGAGTGTGTGTGTGTGTGTGTGTGTGTTTGTGAAATGATAGAGCTCTTTTTCCTTGGCAGTGCTGGAGGGTTTGGATTACGGGCATGTCTGCTGGGCTCTGGTTTCAAAGAGTGACCTTGTCACTCACCCACTTCAACATATATAATTCAGAGCTAACCTGGGGAGCTTTAATGCTCCTGCCTACACACTCGCCACAGTCTAAAATCTAACTTTTTCTGCTTGTGGTTACAGAGCAATCCATGCTGCTATTTTTAGCCATCCCATCCAGTATAAATCACCTTTGACACAGAATGTACAAACATTGTGCACGTTTTCGGTCATTGCACCTTAATTTGAAGTGTACTTCTGCAAATGTTTGGCAAATATCAGTACTAGCCTATTGATTAACATAATTTCTTGATACATTTTGAATAAAATAATTACAGGAACAGGTGCAACATAACCAAATTAACAGAACTTAATAAAATCAATTTTAATAAAGACAAAATAAATAATCTGTCATTTTCTCCAGTTTTGACATATCATTCTGCTTTTAAATGCAGCATCTTTGTGTTATTTATTTATTTATTTATTTCATTGCATCAAGTGAAATGAATTGAAACTTCTGAAACATTCACAAAACATAGCAGTTAATTATGGCATCACTACTCCTAAACCTCGCTGACAAGGATAAGAGATGGTCCCCACAGCAGAGGACGGTATAGTGTGTTTTACAGTTGTTGCATAAGAGATCCTCCCTCAGAAATAAGAGATCCGGACTTGGACAGTTTAAATCTTGACCATCCTTTCCTCTGCTATCTAGTCCAAGAAGCTTTAGATGTGGCCCCTGATCTGATGTTCTTGCAAAAGACTCTCAAACACTGAACCCAAGGGTGAACTCAGTTCCATTAGGAGTGTGGACACTGGCTATTTAAAGGCAGAAAGGAAACTGACCATTTAATTTTGATGGGGCTCTTTTTGATGGTAATTTAAATGCACAATTCTGCCATACACAACCTGCGTAGACTTGTAATAAACAAAAATAAGGAGATTCATAACTAGAATCACTAGATTCCCTGTTTATGACTCAACCGTGGCATGACGGATCCATGACCAAAGAGGGAGCGACCGGGTGGTGCCCTCACTGAGCTGGAGAATTCCACCCAATGAAGCCTTTACGTCAGTGGCCTGAGAATTCACCCTGCTTGGCTTCATCCCCCATAGATCACACTTTCATCACTGTGGTATCATGGAAACAGCAACCTGCTGTTCTACTAACCCAATACAAGAAGTGTTGCCTGAAAGAGTGAAGAGGCCAAAGGTGGTGAGATGATATAGATGCCATCATTTAGCTGAGGTTTTCTTAAGGACAGCATTAGCCTACTCTGAAGACCAGCAATTCCAGTGGTGAAGGAGATGATTTAGTGAGTGCAAGAGGGCAATTTAAAGCTTACTGGAACCTGGTGACAGATTTGCTGAAAGAGAGTTTGACTGTGAAGAGATTGTTTAGAGATCCTGAACCACATTAACCACCAGTCTGCTTCAAGGACAATTTTTAATCCATAAATCTCAATGTAGTGCATGGGCACAATGCTTAATCGATATACCCTATCCAAAAACAAGCCCATAGCATCATTTTAGTGTCATGATGCTGCAGAAAAAATCATTTCAGGGCAGTAAGATTACTTTGTTTATTGTAAGAACAATCATCCTAAACAGTGTTACTTAGTGATTTCCCTGTTCTTATGTCATTTATTTCACAAAACAAGCAAAAAGAGTCACACATCAGGTTATTATGAGTACTTATAATTATGATGTTAAACCATTTTTACTTGTTTCAAGAAGTAACCTCCCTATACACTGTCTTCCTTTAAAGGTTTTGAAATATACTGCACAGATATACTGCAAAGATGCATATTCTTATATAAAAGGAAAACATTTGCAAATGAGGTAAACTAAATTTACACACAATTTCTTGAAATATAATAGTAATATAACTATTACTACTACTACTACTGATACTACAACTACTACTAATAATAATAGTAATAATATAAGTCTGTTTCTGAAGACGTTTAGACTATATTGCTTGAGTTTTGAACTGCAGCATTTTCATGTCAGTTTAAAGATATTTACGGAGAGCCTAGATATTTTCACTTATTCTGTCGACATGAGCAGAGATGGTAAGAAATGGTTTGACGTTGAAGAAGAAGAAAATAATCACTAAAGACTGTCGTCACTCATCTCCAGTGTCTGCTAAGGCATGGTAGTAATGGAGATAGGAACTGAACTGACTTCATTGCTGTATGTGTGTGTGTGTGCATTTTTGGCTTCTGCTTCATCTTGCGCTCTCTTTGCCACTGTCCTGCTGTGAGTCATTCATCTGCTGAATCTGATCTGATTACACTCTTGTCCCCCCTCACACAGAGTGTGTGTGTGGGGTGGGGTGGGGTGGGATCCTGATTTAAATCGATGGAGCATCAGGATGATGCAGTTGGCAATAGTTGTACATAAACTTATATTACCTTCCAAAGAGTATTTACAAACACATACATGCAGGCACAAACCTCTGACTTAAGAAAGTGTGAAAGGAGAGAGGGACAGATTGTTGGATGAGTCAGGTGAGGAGGGGCTTGTAGAGGATGCAGTGCTTGTTTGACCTGAGAGCGCTGATGTTTCTATGCTCTGTCTTCCTTCCTGTCTCTGTCCTCTCTATACCTCTATTCTCCTGCTCATACATTCCACACCCACATCCCCTCGCATCTCCAGACTCTATTTATTAGGGATGCATTGACACTGGACTTGTGGGACACTTCCAGTGCTTTTGCTGAACATATTTGCAAAAGCCAATATTGATATGTAAGCAATGGCCATACTTAATACATCACTTAAATAATAGGTTAATTACCAATGTACCAATTTTTTTACAGTGTAAGGCCTGTAGAGGTCCTAATGACAGTATGCACATTCTCACCTCTCTTACCACTTACCTGTCTAATGTTGCAATCATAGTACCCATGAGCTGACATGTTTGAGATAACCTCTAGATGTAGACTAATGCTTCTCCATTCTTCCAACCTTCCTTAAACAATTTTAAAACAATGGTTTAGCCACTAATCACATTTATACTATAATACTATATTATACTGTAATATTAATACTAAGACAGTATGAAATTATATAATATTTATGCATTACTCTACATTACACTTTGTATCATACTTCTTATCTACAATATATTTTCTAACAGCTAGAACTAGGTTTGATGTAAATTTGTGGTAACTGAGCTGTAGGTTCCATGGTGCTATTGGGATGGGACATTCATTACTTGTTAACTACATTTTCTTTAAAGCTCTGGTGAAAAATTTTAACCATTAGCACTGATAACTATTGAGAGCAGGTTATTCACACAAAGGTTTTGTGATCTGTATGAAGCGCTTCGGTTTGCTAACCTGAATAATTGAAACCCTAATCAATCAAAGAGAGGAACATAATATCAGTGTAGATCATTTATATTCTGATATAAATGGCTTAGATGACAAACACTGTGTAATGACAAACATTAAGTGCATAAGCTGCAAAGGAGCATGTCCTTATATGGCCCTTGTCGTGCCACAGGCTTGCACTTATCATGCTTAATGATGCCAGGGCAAACAGAAAACCCAAGCAGGTGTGTGTGTGTGCATTTGTGTGTTTGTCATAAAGAACAGAGCAAAAGAGATTGTGTGTGTGTGTGTGTGTGTTTGCATTCTCTGGTTGCTTAGAAGTGGACTGGGAGACCGTGTGGTTCCTCTGCTGGGATTTGATGAATCATCTTGCTTGTTCTGTCTGTGTATCTGTGTTGCTCCCTCAGAGGCCTGTGCTCTCATAGCTTGTTCTTGGCCATTTGCCGTGCTTATATTTAAATGGTGCCTCCGTTCTGGCAAAACACAGGCATTTCTGGCACACAGCCTGTCTATGTTGGTGCTTCTCCAGTTTAAGCCTAATCTTTTCCCCTTCATCAGGTCTTTCACTGTTGTTAACACAGAAGGCCCCATGCCCCTGAAATCAGAGACCCCATTTGTCTCCTTCATTTGCTCTGTTGTGTTAAAATGATGAAATGCATGGTGTTGATTGCTCTGTGCAATGTCCCCTGTGTGTTGCGGAGAACTCTGTGTTCCAACTTGTAACCGGAACACCTGAGAAAAGGCATTCCCTTTGACTTCCAGTGTGAGAGAGAAAAGATAGATAGAAAGATAAGAGAGAGAGAGAGAGAGAGAGAGAGAGAGAGATCAAAACAAAGGTGCAATCTACCACTGTTTGCACTGATTTGTTATCCCCTTCTACCTGTAGTTTAAATTACAATTTGACCAAACTGAGAAATTATCTAATAAACTGATGCACTTATATTTCATACAGTATGTGCTAGAGGTTTCATGGACAAGTCAACAGAACTACAGGCAGAAGAAGATAACAAATCAGTTTTGAAACCCAAAGTATATTATTTGTGTGGAAATTCAACACAAAATAAAACCAGTTTCACTATGAAATAGGTAAGACTGCAGTCAAACACATGCTCATAAGCCATAAACCATCTAATGCAATTGTATTTTTGAACACCTGTGTTTGCAAATGATCAGCACCAAGCCCAGGACTGCCAGTGGCACCACTGAGGTACCCTTGAGAAAGGTATTGTCCCCACACCTCTCCCCGGGTGCTTGCTCACTGCTTCACTCTGGAGAATGGGTTAAATGCAGAGAAAGAATTTCACACTCTGTGCTGTGCTGTGGTGTGTTCATGTGTGTTTACTTTACTTTACCAATAGCACATTCATGTCATACATCACACTCTTTCTGCCTTCCAGCTCCACAATGCAAAGAGATAAAATCTTAGCAATTTACAAAAAATAGAGAAAATATATTAAAAAAGGAGATAAATGCTTACAGTAAGCATCATTTGATAAGATTTCAGTTACTTAATGATCACAACTGTCGAGATTAGAGAAAAAAGATGTATCACCTTTAAATGAGATGATTTCAGTTCCCAAGGTTTAGTTGTTTTTTTGTAGTGTACCCTAAATATGCTTATTTTTTGCTTATTTCAAGTCAAGTCAAATCAAGTAGGTGTTTATTGTTATTTCGGCACAATATACATTACAGAGTTCTTCCAAGGTGCAACACAAATAACAAAATCAGAAACAACACAAGACTGCACAAGTGTGGGCAGGACTGGACTGCAAGAGAAACACAAGGGCAACAATACAGTCATTTTCAGGACGAGACAACATCTAGTGCAGCCGGCATTTCTTAGTTTAAGAGATATTGAATATCATTTTGCTAACCCCATTGGCAGATGCTTTTACGTAATCAAATTTTCAATATAGTTTCTCTAGTTTTTGTAAGTTGTAGTAAGAATTTTTTTCTTTAGTAGATTATACAACTGAACACAGTTTTTTTTTTCATTTAAATTTTGTTTTCTGGTTCACTGGTTACGTCTATATCTAGTCTGAAAGGTTCACTGGTGTGCAGAGATTTTTTTTATTACAATGACTACTCCACTGTTGTTTTAATGACTAGTTGACTAGGAAAACTGATAATCACGCAACCCCTAACATGGTCCTGCCTTGAATCCGGTTTGTCATCAGTCTTTAATCAGTCTTTAATTCATCTTAGCTCTGACCAAAAAAAAAATAATTCACTGTAGCAGTAAGGTAAAGCAAGAAAACTCTTGGTTTAAGATATCTTTTTATGAGACCATTTTTTTATGAAGTTTGTATGAGTATAGGTATGTGTTAGTATCTGTATTTATAAGCTTATGCTTGTTTTATTGTATTAAAACAAATACAATAGCTCTGGATGACACTAGCCTAGTTTACCATACCTAACCTAACCTAATGTTTAGGGAAAAAGATTATGCAATAGATAAAGCCAAACCATTTTCCTGCAAGCTGGAGCTCACTAGAATAACTTTGCGTCTCTACCCTCATAAGCATGGACATTCTGTTGTCCAGCCAGTCCACACAGTGACACCCTACACCAAACATTTCAAAGTAGGTCTGTAATATCCAGCTTTAACAGAGGTGTTGAAACCCTACAGCAGGCAAACCTAAACATTTTGATTCAGTGTGTCAAAATGCAGCCTCGCTTGCCAAGAGCAGTATTTATGATGTTTCCAGGATGAGGATCTCCAATGCAGCACAATCAGCTTTTTCAATGGAGTGTGTGTCTCAATCAAATAACTACAAATGTAGCAAAAATGTGAGTTATGAGTCCAGGCAAAAGTAGTCCTGAAAAATCTATACCTTGTCTAAACCGATGCCAGAGGTACAAAATGCAAGCTACAGGGTTTTATACACCACATTTGGCAGACAAGCCCCTGGTGGGACAGCCGTGCTGTAATTGTTTTCTCTTCCAGGTCCTGTTGGGAAGAAATAAAGTTGACAGTGCACTTTTCCCCTCTATGTGCTTTTTTGCCTTGCTGCCTGGACTTTAACAGGCACAGTGACAATCCATCCACAAAAGTCCTAGGCCTCCTGAGAAAATTGTATGTAAAGCTATTCATGTAGTCAGTTTTGAATAACACTAGATTAAATCTGATAATTTGGATATACAATCGATTTTCTGTTAGTTAGATAAATGCAAATAAACAGTAATACAATAAACGAAACATAACAATCAGCACATTTTGCTGTTGGAACAAAACCTCATTTCTCAATTTTTGCCATTTATAATAATTTTTCATAAATAAAAATGAAAAAACTTAAAAATCCTTTTTTCTTTTACATTTTGTAAAAAAGGGACCCACAGAAATGCTGCATAATTACTTCACATACAATACTTTAACATTAAATACATTAAATCAGACTTTCCATTTTAGTGGTATTAATTTTTTTTGGACAGCAACAGGTTATAGTTACCTCCTGATACCTGCTTGGACTAATCAATACTTTATTGATTTAAATCAGGTGTGCTGGTGGTGGAATTTAACAAATCTATTTAATGGTTGGAGTGCATCAGGTAGAAAAGGGACCAAATTCGAGTTCTTCTAACTATCTAGCATGATTACAGTAACATGAAGTACAAGTACATGAAGTACAAGTACACTGTACACAAGAACATTGTACTTTTTGCTGTAACTCATTTATGTTTATTCAAATTTATTCTAATGTTTTAGAGTATTTTTCCAAGTGTAAAAATTGCTTCTTCTTACTTCTTCTCCTCCACCTGCACCTCTTGTCCTCTCTTTTACACCTCCCCCTCTAGGAACTCTCCTCTCTTTGCCAGTCTTATGCCTTTACCTTTGCTAGGTCATTCATTTTGGGGGCAGACAGCATTATTGCATAACTCTGCCGGGGGTGGGATAAAACAGACGGCCGTGTATTAATAGCATCAGACAGAAAGAGTTTCATAGGGGTTTAATTGGGCCACCACTGCCAGATGATCATGAACCCCTCCCTGTGGGGAAGCCAATGAGGAGAAGCACAGGACGGGAGACGCTGGCTGAGCTCACCATATGAGAGGATGGATGGATATAAATTGGAGAGGAGAAAATAATGGGTGTAGAAAGGTGGGAAAAGGGCAACAGCTTGAAGGAGAGATGAGTAATACATGCAAATGGGTTCTGAGTTTTTTTGACCCTGGTGCCATAGTTGCCATGTTGTGTCATTCTTTGCGTGTCTGTCTTTTTCTATGTAAAGAATTCTCAGGTAAATTAGTTTTGTAACCCACTCTCCATTTTATGAAAAGAAAGCCAAATCAGGACTGATGGTAGTGGTTGCGCGGAAGTGCTTAACACAGCTATTTTGCATGGGAGAAGGGCCAGGGCAGTAGAGGGATAGTAACAATTACTGAACTTTTTCTAGAAGCTAGTCTGAGTCATCAGTTGTGCACTGTGAAATCACCATTATTATACTCTGTTCTATGACTGTGGTATAAATTCACTTTCTTCAGTATACAGGACTTACAGTAACATTCACAGTCAAATTGACAGTAACTCTGGACAGGGCTGGATATTATTTTGATGCTAATGATACTGACCTTAATACAGATTCTTAAACATTACTATGTTCAATATCTTCTTTTAATCAACAAACCAAAAGTGGGTGTGGTTTAAGCCAGAATTGAGTGTTTGTGCCGGAACTGGGTGTATTTACTGCATTACAGACTGATCTTAACCTGCATATGGAATATAATTCAAACAACTAACCAGCAATCTACAGTTTATCACAAGCATGCCGTTTGGCTCCTGGATGCTAATTGAAATTTGATATTACCTGAAATTTTTTGGAAGTCATCTGGCCGGTACCATAAAAGCATTGAATTTCCATACCCAGCCCTAGAGTCTCACTTATTAATCTCTGCAGTTTGTAAAACTGGCCAACTTATGCTCTGCCCGCAAAAGCTGATTGTGAAACTGTGTGGATTATGCCTCTACTCCACTCTCTGCAACTGGATCTTGGATATCCTGACAGAGACCCCAAGCTGCAGCACCTTCAACTCCGTCACACTGAGCTCCAGAGCTCCACACTTTGCTGCCTCATGACTACACAGCCACACACACTGCCAACCACTTCATCAAGTTTGCGGATGATACAGTTGTGCTGGGACTGATAAGCAGGGATGATCAGTCAGCATACAGAGAAGAGGTGGAACAGCTATCCATTTGGTGTGGAGACAACAATATATCTTTTAATATCGACAAGAGTAAAGAGATAATTGTGTACTTAAGGAAGTCACGTCCTGCCCACACCCACTCTGCATCAACGACTCTGCTGAGGAGATTGTAAAGAGTACCAACTTCTTTGGTGTACACATACTAACTGAGGAACTTGGACAACATGGACAAACCACATCCACTTCCATAACCGAGAAAGCCCAGCAAAGAATACTCTTCTGTTTTACAGAGGCTGTAAAAGAGTGTTCTGAGAGTGTTTACCTGGTAAAGGGGCATTTGGCAGATGCCCAGAGCGCCTTTCAATCATTAGTTACAGGGACAGTCCCCCTGGAGCAACTGAGGATAAAGTGTCTTGCTCAAGGACACAATGGTAGAAAGTGAGGTTTGAACCTGCAACTTTGTGGTCATCGGGTTCACAGGCAATTGTTTTACCCACGAGGCTACTACCACCAGCTGCATCACTATCTGGTATATCAGCTGCAACATGTCTGACTGTAAGTGCCTGCAGAGGGTAGTGAAGACAGCAGAGAATATTATTGTTACTTGCAGAAACATTTTGCAAACACAGTGTTAACAAGGCCTGCAGCGTTGTCCAAGACTCCGCCCACCCCTCACATAGGCTTTTCACACTCCTACTATCCAAGAGGAGATCCTGCAGCATCAGAGTCAAATCTGCCAGGTTGCACGACAGTTTTTAGCCCCAAGCTCTCTGGCTCCTCAACACCATGCTGCCTCCCAGGATCCTCCACACTCAACCTCCCCATAACCAGCTATACAGCCACTTTATCCAAAGGACTGGTTTGCACATAAACTGGAGGTCACACACTGACCTCTAAGTACATACACAGCACTTTGTCATGGTTCCAATAAGAAGAATTCTTGTTGTTCTCACTACTATATATACCATTAGAAATTGATTCTATTACTGATTATATACTTCTATAAACTGTGAATTCATGCTGCTGCTCAGGATCGTGCTGATACTCAGGTTCAACTTGCTATCATCAACTGTATTGCACATTTAACATATATTGCACAATGCTGCCCATGTACTCAGGACATGTTTGGTCATCACATCATTTTATGTGTTTTTGAGTTTTATAGTGGTTTAATTTTACTGGCACATTGTCTACTTACTTTTTGCATTGCACTGTCCTCTATGTCTTAGCACACTATGTGAATGTGTACACTGTGGACCCTGAGTTTCACCATTTTGTCTCTCTGTATACTGGTATATGGCTGAAAGGACAATAAAGTTCACTTTGACTGTAGCTACTATATGTGGACAGTCTTTCTGTACATCACTGCCTGGTATAAAGTAGCTACAACAACATAGCTCAGCTTGGACACGTAGCATATTAAACTGTATGTTATTTTTGTTCTGTATGTTAAGCTTGTCCAACCTGGTAACAGTGGACATGAAAGAATGTTTTTCTTTGACTCTGACCTAATAATTAATCTTTTCAATCAGTGTCAAAAGCACATGTTGTCTCTCTCTTTCTGTATTTGGGATGCAAATGACTATGATAATTTCTATTAAGTTACGCTAATGTGGCTGAAAAAAGCAGGACTGTGTACGCATTCAGCTCTTCTACCAATAAGGAGAACAAAAGTACATGTGCTATTATCCATGCTACATGTGTCTGATGGGTGCTGAATTGTTTTTGTATCTTCAGCATGCGTGTAGATGTTAAGGCCTTTCTGAGTGTGTGTGTGTGGGGGGGGGGGTCTATATCCAGCCGAGCTTGGAAGCAGTATGAGTCTGTAATTTTCCGCTGTGCTCACTGCAGCTGGCACTAACACAGCATTGGGTCGCAGGTGTGCCACGGCAGCTGGACGGCAGCCAATCAGAATACCAGAACGTTTTCACTCCTGATCAGCAGCCAATCAGAATGCTCAGCATCCTCTTTCAGCTAGTAGGCAGTAGCACAGCCCCTGCTCCTTTCGCCTTATCACTTTCCTTAGTATCTTTCACCTTCACTGGCACTCCTCTGACACCTCATCACACCTTAACGAAGCAAGAGGGAGAAGGAGAGGGAGCTGATAGTATAACAAAGCAGAGAAAAAGAAGTATAAGACTGTGAATGGTTACCTCCCATCACCCATTTCAGAGATTACTTCTGGCAAATCACTGTGTAGTAAACAATCAGTTAACACTCAAGAAGCTTCTACTCTTTAGCAGTTGTGCTAATTAATGAGTTCTGAAATGGTCTCAAATGGTTTCAAATTTTGCGCAATTCGTTTGACTCATTTCGTTGGTGGCTGCCCACTGCCTCACGTGGTGAATGGGTTAAATGCAGAGAAAGAATATTACATTGTTCACACTGTGTGCTATGCTGTGGTGTGTTCACGCGTGACTATAAGGAACAACTTTACTAGGCAAGGCTAGAGGCATATGTCAAAAACGAAGCAGGTCAAAATACATAAGTCAAAAAGCAGCAATGGATACAAACTCTTGGTACACCATGGGAGGCAATACTCTTAGAAATCTCAATCCTTAAATAGTAGCAAAACAGGAAGTCCTCCATTAACTCAGCTCATAGCTCCAGAGCTCCCCTAGCGGTGAGGAGGGTGATGTCACATTGTCACATTTTATACAAGCATGATACTTCAGACTTGCTGTACTTCATTCATTCATTCAATCATTCACTTATTCATTAACCAAGCCTGTTATCCCTAACCAGGGTCACAGGAGGGTGCTGGAGCTCATTCCAGGAGTCATAGGGCATTTGCCATACTTCAAGATTCAGAATTCTTTATTTGTCACATACATAGTTATACAAGCACAACATGTTGTAAAATGTGCCCTGTAATAAACAAATTCATCACTGTAGCAGCTGAAACAGTTACAGGAGGATCTCTGGCTTCAACCCTGGAACTACAGAAAAATTCAATGGGTCGAATCAGGAAACAGGGTTAAAAAATAACGGCATTAATAATGGACAACACTAAAATTGCCAATGTCTTTGTAACTATGTGTTGTATTTATTTGTGTTTTTTACTGTTTATATCCTACTTTGTATTCACATCAGTTTTACCAAGACAAAGTCCTTCTACATGCCATGTGTGCTTGGCCAATTAAAACGATTCTGATTCTGCTATCCTGCTTCAGCAGGCCTTTTTAAATAACTCAAAATCAGCAGTACATTACAGTATGACTGCCTTGGCTTAGTCTCCTAATTTCTCTCTCTTTATGTGAAGACATATCTACAAGGCCTGGGTGGGGAGAGTGAACGAGGGATGTTTTGGAGGAGGAGGAGGGATCGAGTGGGTGGAAGAGGAGCAGAGAGAGAGAGAACGGGGTGCAGTTCTGTGTGTTGGGGAGATGGAAGGGTGAAGAAAAGGAGGGGTGTCTCTGCAGAAACACGTGCACAATTCCTCACGTGTACACTCATACACTGCAGAGTGCCGTGAGTTTGTGGCATACAGACATACTGCACTACTTCACACATAAACTAATGGGTGCAGGCATATAAATACATATACACACACACGCAAACAGATGCTTTGCTTCTGGCTGCTGGCCACGTTAGCTTAACCCTGGCGTTTGTATATATACACTGACACTGCGATATCCTACATTCACACCTTCAAAACAACACACTGAAACACTTAGCACTGCAGTACACACTCTTTACATACACAAACATCATCATACACATTTACAGATGATCACACAGAAAACACTAAATGTTCATATCACTGCTAAATCAAACACATATGCAACCTAAGCTGTTTTCCCCATTGATGTGCACCAGCTATGCATCCACAGTATCTCTGTCGTGCACATACACACACATGCTGGACTAACGTGTGCATGCCAGACACATTCAGAGAAGTCAATTTAGTGACCCATTTGTCATGTCCTTGTCCTCTGCCTAAAGCCATGTTCAGTGTATTTTTATTTTGTTGCATTTCAATAAAACACCCACCCACACACACACACACACACAGAGATTGATGACAGGAGGTGAAATGCTGTTTGTCAGTTAGCTAGTGGACTGAGAAAGGAAAAGAGAATTGTTTGACAATGAATAGGACATAACACAGTCCCCACAGATCTGCAGGTATGCATACACACACACACACACACAAAAAAAACACATACACACACACTCTTACACAAGAGAGAGAAACATTGAAATTCTGTACCCATTAGAAATTTTATTAGATGTAACTTTCATATGACTTTCACTAACATTTTAATTTTCAAAATCTGCAGTTCGGGTGACCAGACCACCTTAGATTTAATATGAGAAATGAAATGATAAAACAAAATCTTTAGCCATAAATTTTGATCAAATTGATAAATGTGTTAGGATATGTGCTGAGGCAAGCTCTGAGAACATATAGACCAAAAGAAATAAAAACTAAGATATAGATTTAGCAAAAATTTTTTTTTTTTGCAAGAAAGAACCTACATAACATAATGCAGCTATTTGCTAGTAGTGCTTTTGCAAACAGTGTGTGTATGTATTAGACTTGTAGTCAAGACCGACTAAACCAAGACCAAGACACTACCAAGACCAGAGGGTTTCGAGACCAAGACAAGAC
>JBBPCZ010037192.1:0-13504 GCA_037974445.1 Brycinus macrolepidotus
GCCGACGATCATCCTAATTTAATCGTGGCAGCCAAAATCGTGATCGTGATTAAAATTCGATTAATTGTGCAGCCCTAGTGGATAGTGACAAAAGTTGTACTGGAAGATTAGAGGGAGTCATTATCTCAATACTACTACAAGACAGAATTATTGTTATTTGAGTTTCATTCACTAATGTCCATAATATCAACAAGTACAATACTGTTTAAGTCTGAGTTAAATTCACTCCCTTTCTGTTTTGGGATAAGGATTTCCACACTCCACTTATTGTGAGTTTGACTGTTCTGTTTAGTGTAAGGATCTGTATGTGGGTCCTCTAGTTTCTTACTGGTATAAACAGTCATATGCAAAGGTGTCCTGTGTTTCCCCAAAGGGCTGGTGTGGATGCAGGTTTTCATTCCAAAGAAGCAGGAGCAAATGTGATTTGACTCTTTTAATCAGTTGGTCTCAGTCTTCAAACACTGATCATGTGAGCTCCTGCTTTGGTGGAATGAAAATCTGTTGCAGCACTGGTCCTTTAAAGACAGCAATGGACACACCTGCAGTGGAGGAAGTGTATTTTCACTTCAAAAATCAAAACAACATGTAAGCTGACTAGAAGGCATATGACTATAAAACAGAATAAACTAATATTCACAGATACACACAAAACTGGGAAAAAGGCCTTAAAAATTATTACTAACTAGTAAGACTAAAGCTGAAGGTGAATGAATTCTGTTACTCGTGTGTTTTAGAAGGCCCAGAAGGCTCTGCTGAGGCAGGAGTGTGTGAGAGAGAGAGTGAGAGAGAATCAGGAGGATCCGCAGAGTGCAACACGACCTGATTCGACCTTGTCCTGCACAGAGGATCAATTCCAGCATGTTAAAGCAGCCTATTGGTACTACATGGAGGCGGCACATGCAACAGAAATTCAGACAACTGAGGGCACAAGGAGGATCTTAGATGAAGTCGAGAGACAGTTAAAGGACTTGCAGAAAAGGGTATTAGAGCTGCAGAGGGAGGATGGAGTGTCAGGTGAAGTGAGTATGAGAAATGAACACATGCTGAAGGAGGAAGAGCTCAGAGGAACAGAAGAGATAGTGAGAGAGCAAGAGATGGAGATCCTGAGATGCAGAGAGAGAGGAAAAGAGCTAAAAGGAGATAAAATGAAAGAGAAAATGTCTGGGAGAGAGAAAAATTGCTCAGACAATGTGAGAGAGAGATTGCTCCTACTGCAGTACCTGAGCACAGAGCCAGAGAGGAAGGATGTCAGATCTAAAGAGAGAGGGGAGGCTCAGGAGAGAGAGATAGAGAAAGTAAATGAAAGAATGGCTTTGATGGAAAAGTGCATAGAGGAGAAACATTTCAGCCTCCTTGAAGAAACAGAGAGAAAGATTTCGAGTTTGAATGGCAAAAAGAGACAGAAGAGACTGAATGGAGAGATGGATAGAATGAAAGACAGAATGGTCCAGAGAGAGGAAGAATGGATACATGACAAAGAAAAGCTGACCATTCTGCAGGAGAAACTGAGAGAGATGGAAAGAGTGAGAGCAAACGAGAGAAAAGAGGTATTAAAGAGAGAGAGAGAGAAGTTGCGGACCAGAATGATGTCCGACAGAAAACATGGAGAGCCATCTGACACAGAAAAAGAAAAGATGCAGACAGAGTGTAAGCTTGATGAAAAGAATAAAGAGCAAATGGAAAATGAAATGGAAAGACAGAACAAAAGGTTTGAAAACCTGAAAGAGTCATGCAAAAAGATGAAGAGAGAGATGCAGAGGGTGAGAAAGGCAGCAAAAGAGAGAGAATTGTTCCTGCTAAAAGAAATGGAGAATAAGAGAGAGAGTGAAAAAAGAGAGAAGAAGAGGCAAGTGGAAAAGGAGCTACAGGAACGACTAAGACAAGTGGAGATGGAGAGAGAGAAGCAGAAAGAGTTAGAGAAAGAGGAACAATGGATGGAAGCAGAAGAGCGAATGGAAGAGATGGAGAGACAGATGGATAGATGGAAGGAGGAAAGAGAAACAATTCTGAGAAGAGAGGAGGAAAAATGGGGAGAAAGAATGAAAAAGCATGAGGAAGAGTGGCACAATAGACGTCTGGAGATGGCCATGAAGAAAGAAAAAGAAATGCGGCTCTCAAAAGAGAATATCCAGAAGATAGAGAGACAAATGTCCGAAGAAAGAGAGAATGAAAAACAGAAGGAATGTGAAAAGCTGGAGAAAGAGATGGCAGATGAAGAAAGACAAGAAACTGAGAAATTCATGAAAACCCTGATAGAGGAGAAGGTAAAGACTGCAGATGAGAAAGTAGAAGTGAAAGAGAGGGGTGAAAGTGAGAAAAGGAAGGAGGGAGAAAAACAGGTGGAGATAAGACAGAAAAAGGGGAAAAATCTTGAAGAAATGAGGAAGCAAAAGCTGAGAATGTTAGATGAGAAACGAGAGACGCGGGAGGAAGAGAAAAGGTTGAAGGTAAGAAAGGAGAGAGAGAGGGAAGATAAGCTGAGAAAGGTGGAGAGAAACCTCGAAGAGGACAGAGAGATAGCTGAAAACAGAAAAGAGAGAGAGTGGAAAGTGCATGAACTGAAGTTAGCTGCAGATTTGAGAGAAAAGGAGAGAAATTTGGAGGAAGGAAGGAAAGGGATAGATAGAGAATTCGAGAAGAGAAAAGAGAAGGAGAGAATGAGGGTTGGAAATAAGAGAGAGAGGGAAAAAAATGAGAGAGATATGGAGAGAAGACCTGAGGAAGAGAAAGAAAAAACAAGCTTGAAACATGAAGAGTGGAAAGACCAAGAGCTAAAGGAGAAGACTGGAGAAACAGAGAAAGAAATAGATGAGGGGAACGAGAGAAAAGAGCAAGGAGACACTACCTGCAGAGAAAACAATGTAACAATAATGGACTTAAATATAATGAACAAAATGAACACAAAAGGAGAAATGAAGACAGAAGAAAAAGAAAAACAGATGGATAAAGACATTATTGTAAAAGAGCAAGAAATGGCAATCCCAGAAGAAATGGAGAGAAAGGGAGTGAGAGAAAGACAAGAGAAAGAAAGACATTTGGATAGAAAGATTAGAAAGCAGCTACAGGGACAGAAAATAGAAACTGAAATGGAGACAGAGAAAGAAACAGAGATTGAGAGAGATCACAAGGAGACTCAGAAGGAGGGAGAAACAGACAGAAAGAAGAAAGAAAAAAGAGATTGTGCTCCACAAGAAACTGAGGTAAAGGTGAAAAGTGGAGAAATGGAGAAAGAGATAGAGGAAGAAAAGATAGAAAAACAGACAAATATGAACGAGTCTGTGTTTGAGGAGATATGGAGTGGAACTCAGAACAGAGTGGAGGAAAGAGAACAAGAGATTGACATGGAGGTGCAGAAAGAGATGGAGGAGGAGAATAAAAGGGAGGAAATGGAGAAGCAGAAAGATAAGGAATGGCGACAGAACGAGAGGAGTGACACAGAGCTTGAGATCGAAAGGATTAAGGGGGCAAGAAAGCAACACATGGAGAAAGAACTGAAACGAAAGAAAGAACTGATGAAAAAAATGTTCGGAGAGAGCATTTTCAGATCTGAAAAGGCTCTTCAGCGCCGGGGTTTCAGAGAGAAAAAGAGGAACCTGAAGGACTCCTTCAGCAGTGATGTAGAGAAGGCCAAGCTTCAGGAGCAAGAAAAGCCTCAGAGACTTAGCTGGCCTGTTTCTCCAAATGGAGGACCACTGCTGATCTCTGTAAAACCTATTAATCCAGTCCCAACGGAGTCTCAGCCATCCGAAAGCTCTTCAACTGGTCCGACCACTGACCCATCTGCAGTGGACACTGTGGATTATAATAAAAGTCGGGTCCTCGAGGAAGCTGTCCTAATGTCTGAGGATATTACTGAACCAGAAGAAGGGGCTTCCGCTGAAGCTCTGGAACATGCTTCACATTCCCGGACTGACAGCACAACCCACCAACACACATCCTCTGAGGTGATAGTTGAAGACCACAATACTGGAGCTGAGACACAGGCCAAAGAATATAAGTTTCAGGCCCTCTTTGGCTGGGCTAATCAAAAATTTAAGGAGATGAATGAGAAATCCATCAAGAAGAGTCTTAAGAAGGAGCAAGATTATGGAGACCGGGTTTTCTTCAGTAAGTAATTATGTTTTCTATAAACACTTTAATGCAGATTCTCACGTAATTGAACATAGTCATTTTACAGAATAGTTTGCACCTGAATGTCACTGTTAATTTGATATCAGTTGTGCTATCACTATTGTCATTTTGCTAACACCTTATTGGATAAACCACTATAGATGTTTTGGAGATGTTTATCTTACATCAAACTTACATTTAACTCAATTTTTGTTAAATTCACCTTGACTCTAACCTTAAATCTCTAAATTGTTCAGACCGATGTAAAACGTATTCTAACCCTTACCCTTTCATAGTCTTCATCTAAATTTTACAGAAAATGATCATTTGAAGGTATTTACACCATGTGTGCAGAAGAAAGGTTTAACAGTTTAACAGATTGAATCTAATTGAGCTGGAGAATCAGTGTTACAGATGAACATCTGAAAATGTGTCTTAAGTAGAGACAGTAGAGGCCCTGGTATCCATCATCTCTGAACTCTTCCTCTCCAAACAGCACCCCACGGATTTCCTGTGAGAATAGCAGAGTATGAGCAAATGAAACGGAAGAGAGTGCAGGAGAGGGAGGAAATGAGACAAGCGATGGAAGTCAGATGGAGAAATTGGCAGGAGAAAAGGGCGCAGAAAAAGGCAGATAAGACAGCCAAGAAGCACGAGAAGAAACTGGCGTTGGAGGCCCAACAGAGAGAGTTTGAAGACAAACCTTCTGAGATAAAAAAAAGGAAAAAAAGGCCCATTATCTCTTCCAAGTCATCATATGGCCAACATACTTAAGGAAAACCCCTTGGCAATACCGGTCTGCCCACGTCTGATTTTTTAGTCCCACCTCTGCAGAAAACTTCCCTCTGGTGCACACTGTGGTTCCACACACTGCAAGGTAAATTCTTCTGCTTCTACATGTAAACCCACGAGTGTACCTGATTAGCCACTTACAACGACCAAAGCCAAAATGTTTTAGCAACCTATCTGGTATTAATTTGTTGAACATAATTTTGTGTTAACATGGAAAATTTGTTTGCCATAACAGATCCCATGTCAATGCAATCAATATTAGTTTCATATCATGAATAATGTTCCCCTGGTGGACCATTTCATTTTGCTGTTGGGGAACTGAGATTGATCTGACTGCAGCATGCTTGGTAACTTCCAGCAGAGAGTGTCTACCTCCTCACACATTCCCTTCCCTAGCGTGAAATGTTGTCTGGGGCTACATTCAAATAGTTATTTTTGCTTAGGAAGGTTCCTAACTGAGTGAAATTAACCGGAAGTATCTAAGTGGCAGCCATGATAACAGCAGACCCAAGTCAATAACATTCGCCATCACGTAATTGCATAGCCTTGTGTAACAGCAGTCAGGTTCTTGTCAAGTTAACATGCAGCAAATTTGGCAGCGCTGTGAAAAAATGAGACTAGGCATAGTCAGGTTGACAGTATTTTAGCCCAGAGGTTCCCAAACTGTGGTGCAATCGTATTTTCAAAGGGGCGGGGGGCTGGGGGGGATGTCACATGACTTCCATTAGTACTACTTAGTTTGTCTATGTGGACACCCTGGCTCTGTGCACATGCCTAAGTGAAATTCTCTGATGAGTTACTGAAACTTTCTTTTAGATGTCTCATGAAACTGCTCAGCTCGTTCACAGAGAGAACTGGAAGAACGCAGCACCCCCAGGGCCTATACTGAGAGACATCTGAATGCCCATTTTAAAGGTATGCTGATCAGTACATTTTCAAATACAACAAATGTCCACTCAGTAGATCAAAAACTGTTCTACTGGAAATTTCAAGAAAACTACAAATATCTAATGATTTTTATAGGCCAGGTGATGGAAGCATTACCCCACTGCCCCTCCGTAACTCCTCTAGAGGTAACACCACTGCCTTCTGCACCTCCATCAGCAGTTACACCACTGCTCTCTGCACCTCCTCCAGCAGAAACACTACTGCCCTCTGCACCTCCTCCAGCAGAAACACTACTGCCCTCTGCACCTCCTCCAGCAGAAACACTATTCCCTTCTGCACCTCCTCCAGCAGTAACACTACTGCCCTTCTGCACCTCCTCCAGCAGTAACACTACTGCCCTCTGCACCTCCTCCAGCAATAACACCACTCCCATAAGCCAACTAACTTAACCCTTTTAAACCCACCAACAGGAACATGTAACAAATAACAAACCAGCACGAGGGGAAAAAACAAACCTAAATCAGTGAGTTCATGAGTAGGAAATAATTTTACCCCAGTTTGTTTAAAGTAGTTTTGTTTAAGCTCAGACAAACATGTTGTAATGTTATGAAGTGAGCATGTTTGACAAAAATTCTAATACCATTGTAAGTGATTCACAGTTACAGACAACTCTGAGTTAAATGTCAGTAATGTTTACCTAAAGTAACTCTGCCCTCTGCATATCTTCCAGCAATGACTTATCTGTCCTTTGCACCTCCCTCACTGTGATCCTACTGACTTCTGCGTCCCTCACAGTGGTTACCCTACTGCCCACCACGTACTGCACCACAATCTTCTGAAGGTAGTTTTAAGTATTTACTAGAAATACTAGCAGCCTGTATTGTCATTACAGAACATGAATGTCATTCAACAAAATCCAATTTTAATTAAAGCTTTATTTACAAACAGGTGATCCAAGTTCCCATCCTGGACCCACAGCTGATGTAGCGTGACAGCTAAATAATCCAGAGTGTTACAAAAGCTGCTGCATGGTTTTGACTGAAGAGATTGTGGAAGAAGAAAAGATGCTTCAGAGCATGACTGAAATCAACTACATGAAGAAAGCTCAGTGAAAGAAATTAAACACTGAGAAACTGAATAAAAAAACCAACATGTACAAAATTGTGGTTTAAAGTTTGACTTTTATTACTGTAGATGTGATGTGGTAAATCTCAGATGCAGAGAGATGCAGAGGAATGAGCTAAAAGGAGAGAAAATGGAAGAGAAAATGTCTGGGAAAGCGAAAAATTGCCCAAATGCTGAGAGAAAGACTGCTTCTACTGCAGAGCCTGAAGACAGAAACATGGAGGGTTTGGTTTGGAAAGTCAGAGTAGAGGCTTGGGAAAGAGAGACAGAGAACGTAAAAAGAAAGAATTACGTTCCTAAGGGAGAGAGGATGTCGATTTGTTTCTAAAAGAAACTGACTAACAGTATCACAACTCTGAGACCAGAGACCAAAGGTATCTCAAAGGTTTAACAAATCATATTGGAGAAAAAAAATGTTTTTCAAATTTCAAGTGCTTGCAGGTATTTGTTTTGTCTAGTTCAGACCAAATTGTGTGAGATTTACTGGACTTTAAGTTTCAATTTAGATTTTTTTTTAAAGTGAGATTTTTCATATTGAGGCAGATAGTTAATCATAATCAGAAAACTTAACTGATCCCGGAGGAAATTGGTTATGTTATGACTGCACAGAGACAAGCACAATATAAAATGTAAAGCCAAAATAAATCCAATAAAAAATCTGCAGAAAAAAACTCAATATGAAATGCACTATGCTCTATACACAAATGCTGGGTATAAATAAGTAACTTGCAGTTAAATTAAATTATTAATAACACAAATGGTGGTTGGGAGTATGCTATTGCACTTAGTTGAGATCAGTAGTATTTAAGTCATATTGACATAAGTAGTGAGATTAAAATGGTAAATTATTGCCCATAATAATAAGATATCGCACATAATGAAATGATTGTGAAAACGTCACGATACTACACGACTGTTGCACATAATGATAATCTTTTAGCACCCGATAAGAAAAATTGCATGAGATTGCACATCATACACAATTGCACATAACAGTAAGATAATGCACATTGTGATACACATTATGATTATGATTTAACCCGATAAGAAATTGCTCAACAAAGTAGCATTAGGCTATTGCACAGATTATGTGGATGTGTGACAGAGGAGTTGTAGAGTCTGATGGTCGTGGGAAGGAATGATTTTTTGTGGCGTTCAGTGGAGCACTTTATGCTGGCAGGTCTGTGGCTAAAAGTACTTCTCAGTTTGACCACCACACTGTGGAGTGGGTGATCAGCATTGTCTTTGATGGACTGAAGTCTAGACTATGTTCTCCTTTCAGCCACAGTTTCCAAGTTGTTGAATTCCTCACTCACCACTGAGCCTGCTTTCGTCATCAGTTTGTTAAGTCTCTTGGTGTCTGCCATTGTCATGTTACCCCACCAGGACACCACAGCATAGAAAATGGCACTGGCCACTACAGACTCATAGAACATCTGCAGCATGTTGTTGCAGACTCTAAAGGATCAGAGCCTATGTAGGAAATATACCCTACTTTGACCCCTCTTGTATGTGGCCAGAAAGTTATTGGACCAGTCCAGCTTACTGTCAATGTGCACAGCAAGGTATTTGTAGTCCTAAACAACCTCGACATCCACTATGTCTGAGTCATCATCGGCAAGTGGATGTGACCGGGTGGAGATTGTATTATTGGTCTGGGTTTATTTTGATTATATTGTTATTTCGTTGATTTGCTGTGTATTATTGTGTGTTCACTGTAGATTTGTATTAGTTGCATGGGTTATTTAGTTGATCTCCTTGCCAGGATCATGTCTACCAGTCAATGATCTTCCTTCTTTGCGGACTCACCCCTGATGTCAGATGATCAGACTCAGCCAATGAGTGGGCTCCATGGGCGGGACTTTGGACTGAAAAGCATGGTGGACACCATTATAGGGGTGCACGAGGAGGAGACGGTGGCAGGAATATTTGAGGTGACCGGAGCAATGCGTGACCAGAGCAATATGCAGCAAGACACGCTCCAAGGCAGAAAGGATTCAAAATTAAAGGAACTCTTGAGTCGGAAAACTGGACCATGTTACTCGGGCATGGCGTGAGCCAGGGCGCAGACGGCCAAGAAACTGAGGACGCCCAGCGGTTTCCACTCCTATCATCAGCATTGACTAGTCATTGCTTGGGCTTTTTGTGGGTATCGCCCTGTTCCATTATTTTGCAGTTTACTCTGCTGCAACGCACACCCCAACTGAGTTACGTCGGAGGAGGGTTGGTGTGCGAACGGAGTTCTGGCGCTGTGTCTCATTTCTTGTTAGGCTGGGAACGCAAGGGAGGACCAAACGGAACACGACAAGATCCAGTTGCCGCACGACAGAGCTAGACTAAGCCTAAGGCTGGGACTTTTCGAGGACTGGGTTGTTCTCTTCGGGGACCCTTAAACTGATTTAGCTGCCACCGGGTAGTCTTGTTTATCTGCTGCTGCTAAGTTGTGTGCTGCTGGCCTCTTTATTGTTTTATTATATTTTTAGGACTGGTCTAGACCAGTGTTTTAGTGTCTCTCTGTGTTATGGTGTATCTTGGATCCTTTTATGTTGCTGTTTTTATGATTTTTAGTGGTTGAGTTCATTAAAATAATATTTTGGATAACTATTTAAAGTGTTGGTTTGGTTGCTCAGCCTGGGAAACTATATATTGCATTAAGAGTTAATTTGTTTTATTTAGAGTCCCAGTACTCTTAATAACTCGGTGGCATAGTCTGCTTTTATATTTGTTATAAGCAGGTTCTATAAATGCTAGCCATACCCTCGTCACAAGGAGAGGGGGTGGAGGCTCTAGAATGTGAGATGGATGTGAAAATGTGAGAATGTGAATGTCGCCATCAGTCCCCTGGCTTATGATTGTCTTCATTCCCCTCCACACATTCCTGCTGCTGTTCTGTTGCAGTCTTTGCTCCAGCTCTGTCCTGTAGCTGTACCTTCTTTCCTTAAACTTCACAGACAAGTGCCTTTGTGCCTCCTTGGGTGCCTCCCTGTTACCTGACTTGCCTCCTTCTTCTCATTCAGGAGGGCTGTGATGTCTTTGGTGACCAATGGCTTGTTGTTGGGGAAGCAGGATGTGGATTTTACTTGTACAATGTTATCAACACAGAAGCTGATGTACTCAGTGACGAAGTCTGGGAGGCTATCAATATCTTCTCCATGTAGCTCATAATGAGCCTCCCAGCTTATAGTCTTCAGACAGTCCTTCAGGGCTGCACTGTCCTCCTTTGACCACTCCCTCATTGTCCTGACAGTGGCCGGCGACCTCTTCACTAATGGAAGACCAAGTTGTCCTAATCACAACCTGATCCAGGTGGCACCATCACTCATTAACAAAAAGAGTGAGTATTCCACCCTTGCTCTTTCCAATATCATGCCGAGTTCTCTCTTCCCAAACACATGAAAAGCGAGCAACGTCCACAGCAGAGTCAGAAATACGCACATGCAGCCAGGTTTCCGTAAAGCACATCAAACTGCACTTACGGAATTCTCTGTTGTGTCTGACTCGAGCCGTAAGCTCATATATTTTATTGCCCATAATTACGGAGGAAAGACTTGTACTGCCTCCTCCGCTGCTCACCAGACTGTTGTCCATTCCACACTGCTCTTTTCCCTCAGCTGTTTGCTCCCATAGCGTCCTGCCTCAGCGAGATCAGATGAATGCGGATGTAAACAAAGAACCGGTCGCTACCACTGGCTGCGTTAGCATTAACAGTGTTGTAATGTAACTACATATACTGACAGCTGATAGAAATTCTGTATTTATAAACTAAATATACCCTTTTTTTTAAGCATGAACCCCAATCAGCCATAACATTAAAACTATGACTAATATTGTGTAGGTCCCCCTTGTGCTGCCAAAACAGATCTGACCCCTCGTGACATGAACTCCATAGGACCTCTGAAGGTGTACTGTGGTTTTTGGCCCAAAGGTGTTAGTAAATTATGAGGTTGGGCCTCCGTATAGATAGGACTAGTTTGTCCATTACAGGTCACAGATGCTTGATTGGATGGAGATCTGAGGAATTTGGAGGCCAAGTCAACACTTTCAGTAATGGATTGAGAAACATAAATTTGCTGCATAATTTATCCCACTCCTTGAAATATGCCATTGTAATGAGATAATCAATGTAATTCACTTCACACATCTGTGGTTTTAATGTTGTGACCGATCGGTGTATACATTCATCTCATACCTGCAAGATACAAGGCTGGACCACACACATGAAAACAAGAATAGATATATTTCAGCTCACTAGCATGAATAGACTTCTGTATGCCATTTTCTAGGTATCTATAAAATATATACATTATATTTACACAAAAAATGTATGTTATACAATTGGGATTTGAATCATCCCAAATAGTTTTCCTGTTCCATGTCAGGTTAAAAAAAAACAAACACTTCCGGTACCCCCAGCGAGTGGCAGCCTGTTACAGCAGCTTGCAAATTTCCCACTTGTGGGACTAATAAAGGTTTATCTTATCTTAACTAAAGTTCAATTTAGTACGAAGTGAAATCGTCATGTAGATGCGGTTCTCAAATGGTCATTCACACAAAGTTCCAAAAAGAAATTAAACCGCCAACTAATACTCAACAAATACTCTAATATAGTGATGCTAATATACTCAGATGGATGCACATGGATTATGAAAAGCTATTGGTTACTTTTAGACTTGTTCAGCTCGTTGGCGAATGCAGAGTCGGTGTTGATTGTCACAATGTCCTTGGCTTTATGGTCTGTGATGGTGCACAGTCCATGCTGCATGCTTTGTGTGTTGCCCTGGTGGAAGTAAGACTCCACACACTCCCGGCACCGGCGTTTGGCATCTCTCACCCCATGCCGTATGCCGTATGACGGCGCTTTATAGGCGCTCATATCGCCGGTGGTGAGACCTGCGTTATAAGTAGCGGTCCTGGCGTTCACTGTGGTGCGGATCGTTCTGTCCACCCACGGTTTCTGATTCAGGAATGACTTGACTCTTACCGTAGGGATGATCTCCTCCGCTACCATGCTGACAAAGCTACCTGCTACATCCGTAAACTCGCTGATGTCGTCCGCGCATGACTGGAACAGTCTATGTCTCCGAGCGCATCCTGTAGCATAGCTTCTGATTGGGCAGACCAGTGTTGCACCTCCCTTGTGACTGTGCGGTGCTTTTCAAATAACAAACCCTGGATTACTCCAGAGATAAAGGCCGTTCTTAAACAGAAGAGGAGGGCCTTCAAGTCAGGAAACAAGAAGGAGCTGAAAGGGGTGCAGAGAGAGCTGAAAAGACCGGGATCAGGGATGGGAAAGACAGCTACAGGCAGAGGATGGAAAACCAGCTTCTGCAGAACAATGTCAGTGGAGTCTGGAGAGGCCTTAGAACCATCTCCGGCCACAAAGAACACAACTCTTTGCCGGTGGGAGATGTGAGGTGGGCAAATAAACTGAACCACTTTTTCAACAGGTTTGATTCATCATCATCTGCCCCTGCCTCTCCACCCATACTGCCCTCTCTGATGCAGCCTCCAACATCTGCTACAGACACCCCCACCTCTGTTCCACTTCAGACACTTCACACCTCCTCTACACATCACACCTCTTCCACATTCTTTGCTCACTGCTCATCCCCCCACAACAAAACTACCAGTGCACAATCACTCTGCTCCAGCCTGTATATTTTAACCATCCAGGTTAAGAAGGGAACTGAGGAGGATCAATGCTAGGAAGGCAGCGGGTCCAGATGAGCCTGAAGCTGGGGAGAGTACCACAGATTTGGAAAACTTCTTGTGTGGTACCAGTGACGTAGACCCCATATCCCAAGGACCTCAACAACTACAGTCCGGTGGCTTTGACATTGCACCTGATGAAGACCCTAGAGCGGATGGGCCTTGCTCAGTTTCAGCCCCTGGTGAGCTCATTACTGGACCTACTTCAGTTTACCTACCAGCCTGGCATTGGGGTAGATGATGCCGTCATCCACCTCCTACATCATTCCCTCCCTCACCTTGAGACCCTTGGGAGCACTGTGAGAATCATGCTCTTTAATTTCTCCAGTGCCTTCAATACCATCCTACCCACAATCCTGAGGGACAAGCTTGAGCACACAGGAGTGGACCATCACCTAACCACATGGATTCTGAACTACCTCACTGACCGACGACAGTATGTGAGAACCTTGTGTGTAAGACAGGGTTGTCTGCAGTACAGGGGCCCCGCAGGGAACGGTTCTGGCTCCATGTCTCTTCACATTACAGCCTTCTCCTACAACTCCACCAACTGGTTCATGCAGAAATTCTTTGATGACTCTGCAGTAGTCAGCCTCATCACTGTTGGGGATGACAGGGAGTACAGAGAACTGACCTGGGACTTTGTAGACAATGGAGGTTGTGAGTAACAGGAGAATGGTGACTAAGCTGTCATCCCTGTTGGATAACATCTCCCGCCCCATGCAGTAGACTTTAACAGCACTGAACAGCTCCTTCAGTGGCAGTTTGCTGCACCCATGGTGTGGGAAGAAAAGATTCCGAAAGTCTTTCCTTCCAGCTGCTGTCAGACTTTACAACCAACACCTTGCAGTTGACCACACACACACAAACAAACACACAC
>JBBPCZ010037213.1:0-13503 GCA_037974445.1 Brycinus macrolepidotus
ACTGGTGGTGCTGAATGCTGAGTGGCTGGAACTCCTTTATCTAGGCTCCTTGTATCTTTAGGCACTTTGCAGCCTGTTACAGTATGTATGTATTTTATGTATTTTATTTATATATATATATATATATATATATATATAGGAATAAAAGGAAAAGGATGCCTCGAGTTAATATATGACCATGGTGGCAAAAAGGTAACAGGCAGCTAACGATAGATCATAGAACCAAGACTAGTCATATGGGGTGTGTGTGTGTGTGTGTAAGGGATGGGCAGCGGTTCATACCCGGGGCTGCAAATTTATGAATCTGTTACTGGTCTTATTTAAAACCACAGTCCAGCCCTGGTCAAATAACATGTTTTGTTGACTGTTTTTAAGATCAGCCGTAACAATCAAACCACCTGCCTAATCCTGAATAGGTCTCCTTTGTGCTGCCAAAACAGCTCTGACCTGTCAAGGCATGGACATCCAAGACCCCCACATGATCCAGTCGTCCAGCTATCACAGTTTACCCTTGTCAAAGTCACTCGGATCTTTAAGCTCACCCATTTTTCCTGCTCCCAACACATCAACTTCAAGAACTGACTGTTCACTCGCTGACCCCCTTTGAGAGAAGCCACTGTACCGAGATGATCAATGCTATTCACTTCACCTGTCAGTGGATTTAATGTTGTGGCTGATCAGTGTATTTTCTGAGTCTGACATATTAGAAAAAAACTAAAACATTAAATGTTTCATGCCGTTTGCGCACGACTGAGATTACGTCACAGCGGCTTATCAAATGACTGCAGTGTCGCTCACAGTGAAACTGTAAGAAGAGGTGAGAAGTCGGAGAGGAAAACACTTACACTTCCACAGGCTGATTTAGGCTGGCTGGCTTTCTGGGCTGCTTTGGTCTCCTGCTCGAGTTCTTCTGCAAGGCCACATGTGCTTCACCGAGAAAGATCAACACAGTCAGTCATTACAGTGGTCCAGTATTAGAGGGTAGGTGACTGGCAGATGACATTCAGTAATATTTGGTGTATTTGATCACGTGGATGAACTGCAAAACCTTCTAACCTAGGTTTGTACCTTTTAGAACACAAGCAATACTGAATTTGGTAATATCTCTATGAATTTTTGATATTTTGGTCAAAATATTTTTTTTTGTATACAGCATAGCGCATTTAGTACTCAGCATTTTCTGAGTATTTATGGACCGTTTTATTTTGAATTTTATTTGACTATTTTATATTGTTCTTGTCTTTTTGTCTCTTTGTGTCTGTGCAGAAATTTCCTCTGGGATCCATAAAGTTTTCTGATTCTGATAATCATAATGCTTTCTCACCAGTTTTTGCACGCTTTCTTTTTCTTGGTTCCAGATTCTCCACAAGATGCTCTAAGTGAAGCTGGGTCGGGTTTTTTCAGGTCTTCAGCATCCAGCAGTTCGTCCGAATCCAAAAGATCCTACAAGGAGACAAAGAAATGGAAAAAAATAATAAATAAATAAATAAATAGCCCTGCGTGTTCAGAAAGCCCCGCACTTTTAGCTTCACAAAGCTGATGAAATGATATGAGAGCGCTACCACTTGCCAGAAAACAACAAAACCAGTGTAATGAGCACCGAACATGAGGAAAACAAAATGTTCCGAGTTATTTTGTACTGGTCTTTCTTTCTAAATTTGGGTGGGTTGTCTTTCCACATGACCTCTTCCCAAGTGTCCAGTATAGTAATGGTTTGGTTTTCACAAAGGATGGTTCAGTTTCTCATTACACAAAAGATCAAAACTATATTCTCAAAAATGCATTGTCATATATCTTCTATTTTTTGTCTACTTACGACGTCGTCGTCGTTCATGTCATTGGCTGAAAGAGTCCACAGCTTTGCAACACTTGCATCGGGGGCTGGCTTTTCTGTGATTAAGTTCAAACAATTAAATTACAATGATTAGCTCTAGATACGGTGAGAATTAAAGTGGTGTTTTGTTTTTTCCTGTGATCTGTTATTCCACAAAACGTTGTTTTTCTGTAATTCTAACAGGTGTTTATGTCTGTTAAGTAGATGCCGTCACCTCTAAGACACTGATATTGGCCAAAGCACAGAAAACACCTAGAACTGTGTTACTGATTCTATCATCTAGATACACTTGGGGCAGCTGGTAGCCTAGTGGTTAGGGCGTTCACCCTGCGATCAGGAAGTCGTTGGGTTCGATTCCCAAGACCGCTAGGCACCTCTGAGGTACCCTTGAGCAAGGGACCGTCCCCACACGCTGCTCCCCGGGCGCTGTGTTCCCGGCTGCCCGCTGCTTCACTTGGTGAATGGGTTAAATGCAGAGGAAGAATTTCGTGCTGCTCACACTGTGTGCTGTGCTGTGGTGTGTTCACGTATGACCGAATTATCACTAAACTAAACACTGACCGATGTTGAGATAAATAGAACAGCTAGGTTTGGAAAATGTCAAAATATCCTTCGATAGGCCCAATTCTCAGACCCAGATTAAGCCTAAGTTTAGACAAAATGGGACTGTTGTGAAAATGAACACTGAAAATGATGTTTAGGTTGAATCTGTGTTCACAAACCCAGCTGTAAGACAAGACCTGTCTGTCCAGATAAGACATACCTGTTTTCTTTGCAAAGGACAGTTTCAGCCGTGTAGAGGAGCCAACCTCAAAGTTGGGTTTTAAAGCAGACATGCGCACCCTAGACAGAGAGTTGCCTTGGAAACCGCTCAGCTGGCTCAGAGCTGAGGCCGCCTCCGGGCTCAGGGCTTCACTCTTCACCTGCGAATTTAACAGAATGTTAGGACAGCATGAAGCATTCAGCACAGCCATGATCATTAGTCAAAATGGACTCTCACCTCTGTGACGGACATGAAGCCAGATAGTTTCAGGGCCGATGCCAGCTTTGCCGCTGTCCTGATGCTCTTTTCCTCTGAACCTGAAGACAAAAGGTTTATTCAGTCGTTAAGTTTTTTTTTTGCCAAATCTCTAAGACACATTCTCTTGATTATTAGTAATTTATATACTGAATAATAATTAGTAGCCATGAACCAACTTTTTTTTTTTAAAGACATACAAGTGGTTGTGTCATTATCATCACCAATTTTTTTATGTATGTATTTTTTATGTATATGTGTTACCAGCACAGGTTGCTACCACTTATCTATTTATTTCATAAATAAATATATGTTTATTCTTGTTGAAAGAAAATGTCAAATAAAACCAGTTTCCTGTATAAGATGAAAGAATTTTATATATATATATATATATACACACATACATTATATATATATATATATATATATATACACACACACACACACACACACACACACACACACACACGATTAAGATGAAAGATGAAGATGAGGACATGTGATTGAGATGAAAAGAAGAAAATGATGAAGATGACACACGACTCACCTGTTACTGGTTCCTCCAGCACAAGCTTGCCACCAGGTTTCATGACCCTGGCTATCTCTGCTAGAGTCTCTGAGCTGTGGACGGGTGCGCTATCAGGGAGAAGTCCTGAGAGGACGCAGTCATAACTCGAAGCAACGTGAGAAGCTGAAACACAAAAGGAACCGCCTAACTCAGCTTAATCATTCCAGTAAACCCTGGTATTGAGCAATATACTGGAACGGACAGCAGAAAACATGGCAAATAGATGTTTGGATTCCGACAGATACGACAGGTCTCCTGGCCACGGGACTGAAAACAAACAAAAAACAGAAACTCTTTTGTGCTAACTCACAAAGCTGGAGCCTCTCCATGTTCTCGAGTGACACCAGGCTCTGGCTGCCAACTGTGGCCCCAATGCTCTCCGCAAACTCCTTCAGGGCTGTGGAGGAGGACGGCTGAGTCCATATCAACAAGACTTTATCTCCATTATTCAGTCTGAGGTCTGCCATGGTCATCTGCCCACAAAAACAGTCATTACCACAATGGAAAATAACACAATCAACACGGTCACAGAGGTCAAGGAACAAAATAATAATAGGTTCTCTTTACACGATGCTCCTCACAAACCCAGACTGTTAGAACTGTTTTCGCTTTGGATCTGACTACACAAAGAACTTTGAAAAAGAGAGACGATGGCTGTAACAACACACTGAGCCCAGAAACTGATTTTATTTGCGATACTGTTTTCCCAATAAAATACCATCATTATCCAAAGAAAAAAAACCTTGCTTGTCTATCTTTTTTAATTTTTAAATTCCAACATCATCTAAACACAACATGTAAATGTAATGTAAATGTTCATGATGTTCAAATGTAAATGTTTTCTAGCCTTGAATGTTATACTGAATAACAGATCTGATGTCTTAGATTTAAAAGGCTTCTGTGCAGGACATGGGTTTAGTTGCTGTACTCATCCAGAAAGAGAGAGAAGCAGGACTCATTGCAGTTTATCTGAGTTAGGCTGCATGTTGGTAGTGATGCATGATTTAATCACCCACTAATGTACACAATATGTTGGGGCAGCTGGTAGCCTAGTGGTTAGGGCGTTCGCCCTGCAATCAGAAAGTCGTGGGTTCGAATCCCAAGACCGCTAGGCACCTCTGAGGTACCCTTGAGCAAGGTACCATCCCCACACTCTGCTCCCCGGGCGCCGTGTTCCTGGCTGCCCGCTGCTTCACTTGGTGAATGGGTTAAATGCAGAGGAAGAATTTTGTGCTGTTCACACTGTGTGCTGTGGTGTGTTCACGTATGACAGAATGGTCACTTTACACTTTTTATTTTTCACAATAATAAGAAATCTGTTCCACCCTTGGATTAGAGTTTCTTTATTTAAACACCACAGACTTAAAAACTCCCTTAAACACCAATCTATCTAGTTAAATCAGCTAAACTGAACCAGTCAGATCTTAATCCAGAGGATATGAGGTGATGTTTGAGGAATTTGTTCTAAGTTATGAAACTGGTACATAAGTAACTGTATATTTTAATTCATATACATTTATGCTGAACTGGCTGCCCAGAGATGCAAACAAATTTCAGTGCAAACTGACAATAAAGTAGCATTGTATCGTAATAATCAAAATAACCAATTGCACACCGTATCACTGACTAACCAAGAATCGTCCTTGTTCATTTTAAAAAGGTTTCTTTGCAGCATTGTGGGTTTGTGGGGATTTGTGGGGTTTGTGGTACAGCTTAAGATAAAAATGGTCAGAAAAATTCATTTTAAAGGCTTTAAGACAAATTGTTTTTGCATTTCAAGCTGAATGACAACCAGTTTTTGGTCTTTTTTGTAGAATCCACACTATTTAAAAGAACAAACAATTTAAGTCTGTTAATCTGACTCAGAAGTGCAAAGAGCACAGAGTAGAGAATATGCAGTATGGAGAAGGAAATAACAGATGTGTATGGAGAGAGAGAGAGAGAGAGAGAGAGAGAGAGAGAGAAAGAGAGAGAAGAAAGAGAAAAGACAGAAAGAGAGAGAGTGAGAGAGAAAGGGAAAGAGAGAAAGAAAGAGAGAAAGAGAGGGAACGAGAGAGGGAACAAGAGAGGGAGAGAAAGAAAGAGAGAGAGAGAGGGAGAGAGAGAGAGAGAGAGAGAAAGAGAGATAATCGATTATAATCTATTATAATCAAGCAAATTTTAAAAATTGCTAAAAACTGATCATTTAAAAAGTGAAAATATTTACTCGTACTCAAGTATACGTGTGTAAAAGTAACCCACTGTTTTTAAAATAAGTAAAGCTGTTGTCATTTACATTTAATTGTTATTAGAACTAGGGATTAAGGATTAGAGAGTAGGGTTAGGTAGTAAGGAATATAAACTAGAGTTAGGGAGTAGGGTACAGAGAGTAGAGACTGAGGAGTAGAGAGTAGAGACTAATGTTAGTAGTGATGGAGCAATAAGAATTAGGGAGTAGGGAGTAGAGAGTAGGGTTGGGGAGTAAAGAATAAAGAGTAGTGAGTAAAGAATTAGAATTAGTTATGAAGGAGTAGAGAATAGGGTTAGAGAGTATGGACAAGGGAGTAACAATTAAGGAATAAGAATTATGGTGTAGAGACTAGGGTTAGTTAGTAGAGAATACAGACTAAAATTAGATAAAATAACCCTTTTTTTACTTCCATTGGTGGGAAATGTTGTGTTGTTACAGCATCAAAGTGAATAGAACAAGAGAACAGTCCCCCTCTCTGACTTAATCTTTATTTTAACTGATAAGCACAATAACGTCACAATTTAAGGTCTTAGCTTAGCTTAACTGATAGCCTTGTTGTGAAAATGACTCAGCAGAAATAAACAATTGAGCCGACAGTTAAATGATGTGCTCGGTTAAGATGTCATGAATAAAACGCGTGGATAAAAACCACTTAAATAAGAATATTTTGGTTAGAAAAGTGTAAATACTTACAGACGTTTCGACCTCTTTCTGCTCCGTGATCCCTGGACCGGCTGAAGGCGCTCTCTAATGACGTAGTAACCTTAACGGTTCTGTTTGTTTACCTTTTTTTGTTTGTTTGTTTGTTTTTGTTTTTCAAAGATATGTTAAAAAATGACATAAAACACCACAAAATTAAGCTAAAAACAGAATTTGAACTAAATAAATGTAAATATCATTCGTAAAATACGTTTTAAGAGAATTTCTCAACCTTTTCAAACATTTCTGAGATAAATTAAGGTAAATTAAAAAATTTTTTAGACCTCTTCAAGTGTGTTGTTTACCCCTTCACAGGTGCTGAATCATGACAGGTAAAGAAAAGGGCAGGTTTTTATACACATGATGCGTCCCAAACTACACACTTTCACTTTAAACACTACTGAGTGCATTTTACTGTTATACACTACATGGACAAAAGTATTGGGACACCTGTCGAGGAATATTGCACATGAAAGAAGCATTGAACTTCTTTCATGTGCCATATTTCGTTTTCAGTCAGATTTTTCAATCCATACCAAGATGAGAAATATGCACAAGGTTCAGGGACTAGGGAATAGGAAGCAGTAATGGAAGAATGAACTAGAGACTAGAGTGAGGGGGTGAGAATAGTTATGAAAATAATAAGAGTAAGAGTTAGGGAGTATGGAGTACAGACTGCATTTAGGGATTAAGCAGTAATGGAACTATAAGAATTAGGGAGTAGGGTTTAGAAACTAGATTTAGGGAGTTAGAATAGTGCGTAGGGAAGGAGGGAGTAGGGAGTGTAGGGATGATAGTGAGTGTAAAGGAGCGGACCCAATGGAGCCGTGTCTAACAGTAACGTGCTGATGGCGGTGGGAGTAGGGTGTAGGGATGATTGTGAGTGTAATGGAGTGGACGATAGGGTGTAGGAAATAGTGATGATAGTGAATGTAATGGAGCGGCAGGTAGAGCCTGGTTATGGTAATCGTGCTGAAGGCGGAGGGAGTAGGGTGTAGTGACTATGTTGACTGTGATGGAGCGGAATATGTAGGGTGTATGGATGATGGTGAGTGCAATGGAGTGGAAAATAGGGTGTAGGGTGTAGTGATGATGATGATGAGTGTAATGGATTGTAAAATAGGGTGTAGGGTGTAGTGATGTTAAGAGTGTAATGGAGTGGTACGTAGGGTGTAGGGTGTAGTGATGATGGTGAGTGTAATGGAGCGGAAGTGTAGAGTGTAGGGCTGATAGTGGGTGTAAGGGAGCGACCCCGGTAAGGCCTGGTTATGGTCATCGTACTGATGGCGGAGGGATTAGGGTGTAGGGCTGATGGTGATGGCAGAGGGTATAGGGCGTGGGGATGATACTGAGTGTAATGGAGCAGCCCCAGTGCTGTCTACGTCTAACAGCAGAGCGCTGTGGCTGAGGGTGTAGGGTGTAGGGATGATAGTGAGTGTAATGGCGCGGACCCGGTGTATTCTGGTTATGGTAGTGTGCTGCTGGCTGTGCTGGGTGCGATGGTGGGTGTAGGGTGTAGGGATGATAGTGAGTGTAGTGAAACAGAAAAAGTAGGGTGTAGTGTGTAGTGATGATAATGAGTGTAGTGGAGTAGTAGTGAAAAGTGTAGGGTGTAGGGATGATAATGAGTGTAATGGGGCGGACCCGGTGTAGCCCGGTTATGGTAGTGTGCTGCTGGCTGTGCTGGGTGCGATGGCGGCGCTGGTCTGGAGCCTGCGGGTCGTGCGGGGTCTCGGGGGGCTCGGCCGCGGTAAGCCGGGCAGGGGGTCTGGACCACGCTCAACTTTTGCGTGTGGCCTGGTTTATGTGTTGCGGTCTTCTTTGTTTGACGAGAATGTCTCCCTTTCGCATGCAAAAGCTGCTGTCATGAGAGGCAGGACAAGGTGATCATGAAGGACAGGACAGTAAACAGGAGCCAAATTTACTGATTTGTGTATAAAATATAGTCTCAAACCACCTGTTACTCACTGTAATTAATCTCTTCCTCTCTACTATCACTTTCCGAGAGCTCTGGTGACTTTAAAACACGCATTCTGGCTGCTGTTGTGCAGAAAAAGAGTTTAAAGACACTTGTTTTGGTCTTTTCATTCTGTATTTTTCACCTTAAATAGTAATTATAATGAAAGACAGCTAACGTATCTGTATTTATCGCCATGTAAATAAATTCCAACCTCATTTTCAAAATTCCTGCATAATTAAAAGGCTGTCGATGTAAACAGAGTGGGGGTGAAATGCTGGTTCAGAATTGGACACAGTGGAGGTGAATGGAACCAGACGTCTGCCTTTAAATGCGTCTAAAAGATCACTTACAGGGTCTTGCAAGGGAAAGTAGTCCAGAATGGCAATGTACTTTTTTTTGTTTTGTTTTGTTTTTTTTAGATTTTTCTACAATTTTACAATAATCGGTATTACTTATAAAAACTCAGAGGTCGCTTGTAGATTCATTGGTGATTTTGGATTGACATAAAATGAAGGTATACTACAGGCTGGAAGTTTAGATAAAAAAAACAACACGTTGCTCTTTCAAAATTTTATTATAAGAAAACATTAGAAATGCATCAAACAAATGTAACTGACTGGTTTTCAGTATTTTATAGTCTGTAGACTATAGTCGCACGTTATTTCACCACAAAGGCTTAAATTACTGGTTCTGAAGAGACAAATCAGGTCTGTCTTTAGTGACTGAGATTCACTTTGTGTTGATCATGAAAAAAGAAAAGGATCACTCAGTTCTTCAACATCACACAGTTCCTTCTGGTTTTGGTATTACTGGACAAAATTTCATTCTTCAATAAGATAACGATCCTGAGCGTTCTTCAAAATTGTGCAAATATTAAATCCAGTCCAGAGAAAAGCAGAAAGTTTAGAGAGGGATGTCTGGTCCTCCCCAGTCTCCAGATCTTTCTCCCATTGAGCTGCAGGACCAGCTGGAGACCCTCAAGTTCCAAACGAGCTCCAGCAAATCAGACAGAACTGTTTGCTGCTTGAAAAGGTGCTGGGAGGGTTTGGGAACAAGTTATTTCCAAAAATTGCTGGAAAGGATGTGTTGAGTCTGTGCTGCTGTGAAAAGGAGGGGGGGGGGGGGGTTATTTTGATTAAACTTGTACTTAAACCTTAACATTCATTAAACTGCACTTACAGTGTATATTTTTACACTTCAAATTCAGTCAGTTACATTTGTTTTAAGTATTTCTAACGTTTTCTTCTAATAAAATTTCGAGAGGGCAGCGTATCATTTTTTTTTTTCTTCTAATCCGAGGTGGTTTTTTTCACCCCCACTCTAAAGAAACCTGATTCTGAGTTTCACGCTAAAACACTTTGTTGATCAGTAACTTTATGCAGAATTATAGAATTTTCTTTAAATCTTTAACCTGTTAACTGTTGCATCAGTTGAATATGCAGTATCCTGGGGCAGCTGGTGGTCTGGTGGTTAGGGAGTTGCCCCTGTGACCATAAGGTTGTGGGTTTGAATCCCAGGACTGCTAGTGGCACCACTGAGGTACTCTTGAGCAAGGTACCGTTCCCACACACTGCTCCCCGGGCGCCCCCGTTGGTGGCAGCCCCCTGCTTCACTTGGTGAATGGGTTAAATGAGTTAAATGCAGAGAAAGAATTTCACACGGTTCACACTGTGTGCTGTGATGTGTTCACATGTGTCTATAAGGGGCCGCTTTACTCTACTTTACTTTTAATTTTTGTAATTATTTTCCCTTCAATCTCCACAGTAGTGGCCCAGACGTGTCCTGCTCCCCAGTATAATGGTTTGAGACGTGGTTTTCATCGCGCTGCCTTGCTGCGGCTTGCTGACGACTTCAAAAGTGACCCGACTGTACCCCCTCCGTCCCACCACGATCACTTCCAGGCCCAGGAATCTCACGAGGGCTCGTCATCTTCCTCCACAGGGCAAACCTCCGCCTCTGACTCCAGCCCTCAGCACGAGGACCCCCAGCCCAACACCAGGTTAGAGCTCCATCACCCCGACAATCACATTCAGTCACATTTCTCACAGTCAGAGAACTGATCTGAGGTCAGTTTTCCCCTCTCATATCATTTGACTCTGAATAACGGTGTTTCTATCACACGGCAGAATGAAAGTTATATTTATTTTTATTAGTCTGTTACTCAAATAATAGTCAGTGTGAACAAACAACAGTAATAATAATAATTGCTCCATAAACCACTTTCCATACGTATAGCAGTTCAAAGACACAAGATGTATTTGTTCTCGCCATCCCATTGAGGACTAGATTAAAAAAAACCCAGCAAGAAACAATTTAAGTTATCGATAGCAAATTGTAATTATACAAATGAACATGTACACAAGTGAAACTATACACTAGGGGTGAAAAAGAGAACTATACACTTGACTGACTGTACATGAAACACATGTAATTTCAATGTGCTTTACAGTAGCAAAATGTAAGTAAAAAAAAAAGTAGGAGAACACTATAAAAATAACAATAAAATAAACTGAAGTAATAACAGAATGCAAAATGTATAGAATTGCTGAATTAAACATTAAAAAATTATGATTTCTTAAAACAGCTTGCCTGCCTGATTGGAAAAAGTAACGAGTTCCACAGTTCAGAAGTATAACAACAGATATTTTTTTGTAATTTATGCAGTTATTTGCCAAATTGGTGTTACGACCAGAGGAGTTGATCATAGATCCAAGTGCATTGATCCTGGATTAATCTGTGCTAATATTTTATTTTATTGATTTTCTGTGTATTTCTATTATTCTTTTATTTACTTCCCACTAATTTTACATTTCCTAATTTATTAATATTTTATTCTGTTCCTGTAAAACACATTGAATGACTTTTATGGATGATAATGGTTTAAAAAATAAATAATAATGTTTATAAATAAATAAACTTGACTAATAGCCCTGCAGTGATTATACTTGATTTCTCACTTTGATGACTCTCTCAGGTGCAGTTTAATGTGAGTATAGGAGGTTAATTTGAACGGTGTGATGTGATTGCGCTCTGCATCCTCTCTCTGTGCTGCGGGTCAGTTATCAGGATCAGAGCGGTGAACAGGCTGAGGATTACGAGACGGAGGAGCAGCTCCAGGCGCGCATCCTCACGGCTGCGCTCGAGTTCGTCCCTCAGCACGGTTGGACTGTAGAAGCCATCGCGGCGGGAGCAGAGGTTTGCTGCGCCGGTCTGGAGGATGAATATGTAGGGCTGATTTTAAGAGGCCGCTCTGTGACTCTGTGCCTCTGCTCTGATCTAGACTCTCGGCCTGTCGGCTGCCTCCTCCGGGATGTTCGATAACGGTGCAGGAGACTTGGTGCTGCATTTCGTCGGCCAGTGCAACGCTCAGCTCTCAGAGATCCTGGCAGAGCAGCACAGTCAGATCCAGCTCGGCCAGGCAGAGTGAGTACATCTGACCATCCCCAAAAGTGGTCACCAGTTCAGCTCCTGGAAATTTACCTCACAGTGAAGTTCAGCTTCAGCCCAAACTGTCTTTCATTTCTTTTATTATTTTACATCCTACTATACTATGCTTCTTGATTTATTAGTATTTTTATTCTATTCCTGTAAAGCACATTAAAGGACCTTTGTGTGCGATAATGGGCTATAGAAATAAACTTGACTCCAACACTCCTCGTCCAGTATCTTGGAAACACTGATTAATTGTAGTGGGAATGGCTAATTAGGGCTGGACTTAATTGTAGGTTTCCAAGAGGCAGATTGGTGACCATTCCTCTTATGGGCAGCCAGAGTTTGTATGTCTAAATATTCTTTTTTGACAAAGGTGTGACAGAATAACAGTTTTTGTCTCATTTCCAAATTTGGGATGTATGTTTCTGTTATTAAAGGGGGATTCCGCCAACTTAAGATTTCTGCGAAACCAACTTATTGAGGTGTAAACCTGGAATTCAGAGTGGGTTTGGTGTGAAATGGTTTATTGTAGATAAACTTACCGACTCATTTCTTTACAGTGATGGTGAATGGAACCAGGCGTCACGTCTCCGACACAAATATATCCATTTTATTTACTCTCCAAACCCACCAGTGAAGCTACATGTGTGTTCTGTTTGTATGTAGTGATGGTAAAAGAGTAGTGAATCAGAATAAAACCAGTTTGCTTTGGGGACAGTTTTGCCTCACGGCACCAGCGTCTCAGGCATCAGTGTATTCATAACTATTTTATGAAATAACTTTCTGAGAGGGAGCTTCTAGAGACATTAAACTATTCAGACGTCTGGTTCCATTCACCTCCACTGTGAACTGTTCTGACTCTAAGTTTCTCTTGCTGTACAAGCTGCCATACAAGAAATTACCAGCTTTCATATGATTTTCATTAGATTTCAGATTAATTACATACCAAGTAAGAAATTTGAATTGATTACTACTTCTGTCATCTTTACTAAAGTACATGTAGGTTCCTAGAGTGAACTGAGCTGAATTGTTTGTGGTGCTGATTCTGAATGATCCTGACTGTTCCAGAAAGAAGAACACGGCCGAGTTCCTCAGAGAAGCAGTGGAGACTCGACTGAGGATGTTGATCCCATATATTGACACCTGGCCACAGGTGCTGTCTCACCCTAAAAATAAAGTGTATTTTAGTATGCATAACAAAAATAATAATATAAACAAGCTTTTTATATAGCACCTTTTTATAAACGTCAGCTAAACGGTATATGTAACCAAACCCATGCACCATACAGTGTATGTAAAGCCACACCATAAGAGTATATGGCAAAAAGGTCAGTAATATAGAAGATAATATTGATGATATGTGAACCAAAAAATCTAAGAATTGTTTAACAAAATGACTGTATAAAAAGCTAACAGTAGCAGTAGACAAAGTAGACAGTTTTATAACTAAAATGAATCAAAAAGTAAAAATCTCGTGCCTGATTGTCTGTGGTGTCTGGATCTGCAGGCGATGAGTATTCTGCTGCTTCCCCACAACATCCCGAACAGCCTGAAGCACCTGTCCACGCTGGTGGATGATATTTGGTATTATGCGGGGGATCGCTCCACAGATGTGAGTATCACCTCTGAACCAAGTCCCCTCCTTTACACTGCTGCATCATCTGCTCTCTTCCGTCCAATCTAACTTAGGGATGCTCCGATCAGGATTTTTGCCACCGATACCAAGTACCGATTTTGTGTCATGGTGATCGGCCGATACCAA
>JBBPCZ010037290.1:0-13497 GCA_037974445.1 Brycinus macrolepidotus
TAAGGGACAGCCTGGAAAAAGAAACCTTTGACTGGTAGTTCAGCCACAGATGATTACAGTGTGAATGAATGGGGGAAATAGCTGCTTAATGGATAGAGAGAAGATGTACGGGGAGGGTTTCAGACAGTGTGTCTTTGCGTGTGTGTGTATGTATATATGTATATATATATATATATATATATGTGTGTGTGTGTGTGTGTGTGTGTGTGTGTATATGTGTGCAGTAATATAATAATATTACCCAGAACAAAAGATCTTTTTCCTTACTACCTCACAAAAGCCCATATTTCCCCAACAATCACTTTTTGGACAACAGCACACTCCACCCCTCCACGCACTCATGGACGCTTGTCCTTTCGGAAAATCTCTGCAGCGAAATTCCGTGCTGCTTTAACGTAAGGGAGATTATCCGTAATCTCTCATTACTTAGGAAGGGTGGGGCGGCTTCCATGCAAGGTGTCTTAAAAAATCAAATTCCACTGTCAAAACTGGCTTACAAAGCAGTTTACTCATGGATTCACATCCCAAGGCCAACATGCCTCATCCGCTTCGGGGACAACTGTAAAAGCTTTCACACAGACGCAGGAAAAAAAAAAAATTGTCAACAAAGCCATGCAACACACACAACACACAGGTACACACAAAGGAGGAAAAACTATGAGGACATGCCGTCCGCAAGCCTAAACTGAGTGAACGGTGAATAGAGATTAGCTTATATAGACAGGTAATATGTATCTATTTAATTCCGAGACTACTTGTGGGTTTAACGTGAAAGCCTTCGCCTACAAAATGGGCATCCGTCATGGGAGGGCTTCTCACAGGCATTTAAGCCTTAAAATCATCTTAGCTGTGATCCCAGCCGTCCGGTGCCAAAATAAGACCTGCTGAAGTGTTTTTCTCGCTCTAACACACCTGATTCCACACTTTGTCCAAAAGTGTCTGGATACCCCGAACTCAGCTATTTTAAGGTGCCCCCATTGATGATGCAGGTGTTCAATTGTTTACCCTTAAACAAGGGAGTTTTTAAAGACTTCAACTTGTTGCTTCGAGGGTTTTTTGCTTGTGCGCCACTGTTCCACACTAAATTTCAACAATCCGTTACTTTGTGTTATGAATTGTTCTTGAATTCACTCCGGTTGCGCCGCCTGACTGCAGAGCAGCTAAACCTTGTCAGTGAGACGATGTTCACCTCGATGTCACTCACTTGACTTTGATTCGTTTATGAAGGTGTGTAATCAAAACAACAGCTTGGCAGTGTGATTTGCCAGCATTATGCATGATTAGCATAACTGACATGCACAAAATGTAAAAAATTGTTATACAGTGTTGCTCTGTCCTGCAAGGTGCTATGTCTGTCAGTTGGTCTGTCAACTGTTTGGACACAGCATAAGCTTAGTGTGATTTAGTTATGAATCAACTATCAAATGTAAAAAATATATTTGTAAAACTCTAAGTGTAAAGATGATGGTGTATCAGTAGTCTTGAATTTCCATTAACTTGCATTGTGACGTCAGCAGTTAGAATGTTTATTGCTGAACATTTAAAAAACACACCCGTGTGACGCTACATGCAGAAGAGTTAATGGGAACTGTGAATGGGATGTCATGGGCCAAGAGACTAGAGGGGTATAAAGCCCTCCAGCACTGGGCTGGTGGAGCAATGGGAATATCTTAACTGTCAAATGTTTCTTTTATCTAACAGTCCTTCCCTCCTGCAGAACACTCCCATTTTTTAAATATTCATAGTTTCAGGTTCTAACCAAGATAAACCCAAGCAGGAAGTAAAACAGACAGCAATATTTGGTTCCAAAACCAATAGGAAGTCTGACAAACAGACAACTCCGAATTGTCACACCAAAGATCTGAGTACAAGAGTAGAATCCAAACAGTCCGAGTCCAGAAAGGCAAACTGAACCAGCGAACAGAACAAAACAAGTGAGACGGGAATCAAAGTTGAGAAAAAACAGGCAGAGTAATACAAACCAGATCAAATCGAATAACAAAGATTGAGGTTTTCATGGCCTTCACCATCCCCAGACTTGATTATTATTGAAAATATCTGATTAGATTCTAAAAATGTGCATCCAAGATGACCTGTGTCAGATCGCATCAGAGCAACAAACGTTCGGTTTGCAGGGAGTCTCCACACTTCACAAATCTGAACGCAAAAGTCTGAGGTATTTATGTCCATTAATTAGAGTCATGTGATTAGAACTGTGAATTACATCTAGGCATTAGGAGTCGTTGTGGGTTTGAGGGGCAGAGTCTGGGTTTAGTAATCTGCCATGATCTGACACACAGAACATCTTGGGTGCGCATTTTTAAAATCTAACCAGAAATCTTCAGCAATACTCTGGGGATGGTGAAGGCCATTACAGGCCACTAGAACCTCAATCATTCATTTGTTGAAGTAGTCCAAGGTTTATTTTAATTTATGTTTTAGGAATGTACACAAATCCAAATGTGTCACTCAAAAAAGCACAAAAATGTGGTGGAAACCCAAAGTTGCCAATATTATTAGTTATTATTTGATTGAGATGCCTGTGCTTGAGCCATTATGCTTATTCAAAGCAGTTCATATCAGTGTGGATGGCCACAAGAGAAAAAGCCAGTTTTGTTAACAGAGGACTTTGATTTTGCTATACAGTCATTTCATTTAGTACGCCTTAGTGAAATGTGATCTCTATATTCTGTAGTTGGCAATGGTCTGAGAGCTGAGCTCAATTGGAATGGCTATAAGTGTAACCAAATATTTGCACATGCCAAATTTTATTTTACAATTATTATATACAGTTATCATTGTGCATTAAAACTGATCAAATATATTAAACAAATGTTTCATCATTAAGTTTGTTCCACACAGACCTTGTATTCTTTCCGCACAGAAAATTAAATTCGTAATTTGACCAACAGTATAAGATCTGGAACCCCCTCCAACTTTGCTTCTTTGCCTGAATGAATTGGTTCCCTGAAAAACCTGTCAATGCCAGGTTCAGACCAAGACAGACCCAAACATGGAGTAAAACAGATAGCAATATACAAAAAACAGATACTGGTGGAGTTCCAAGACTATAGTCCAGTCTGACAAACAAACAATTCCAAATAGTCATACTGAAGAGCCGAATACAAGAGTAGAGTCCAAATAGTCCGAGTCCAGAAAGGCAAACTGAACCAGAGAACAGAACGAAAGGACAAGGCAGGAATCACAGTCTAGAAAAGACAGGCAGGGTAATACAAACCAGATAAATCAAATAACAGAATACAACAAAAACATTCGGTATGGAAGGTTAGTCCACTTCACAAATCTGAGTGCAGAAGTCTGAGGTATTTATGTCCATTAATTAAGGTCATGTGATTAGAACCAGGGAAGAGGGGTGGATTCTGGGGTTCCAACATGATCTGACACATTTTAAAAATCTCACCAGAGATTTTCTGCAATAATCAAATCTGAGGACGGTGAAGGCCATTAAAACCTCAATCTTTCATTTGAAGTTGATGGTTTATTTTAATGTATGTTTTAGGAATGTACCCAAATCCTACTCTGTTACTCAAGAAGAGCACAAAACTGTGGTGGAAACAGATATTTCTTCTAGCCAGAGTTGTCAGTATTATTAGTTTTTATTTGATTGAGATGTCAGTATATCAGCCATTATGTTTCTTCAAAGCAGTTCATCTCAGTGCGGGTGGCCACAAGAGAAAAGAGGACTTTTGACTAAACAGTCATTTCATTTACTACACCTTACTGAAATGTGACCGCTATACTCTGTGCTGAGAGCTGAGCTGCAATGGACTGACCGAACTTTTGCACATGCCAAATTTAATTTTACTATCATTATTGTACAGTTATCATCGTACATTGAAACTGATCAGTACCACTTTACAATACGAGTTCCCTTGTAAAGGGTTTAGAAATGATTTATAATGAAGTGTTAATTTGGTTGTACACAGTTTATAAAACATAATAAGCAGTTATAAACAAGCTATAACAGTGGTCATACATTGATGCAGGCTCACTATTTGGCAAGATCTGATGTTTTAGTGGTAGTAGCATGTTGAAGTTGACAGTTTAACATTCTGCCTGAGAAAGCAACAAGATAAGCTCATCAACTAGCAAGATCTGAGATCTTCCAAATAGTGAGCCTGCATCAATGAATGACAACTGTTATAACTTGTTTATAACTGCTTATTAATGATTTATAAACTGTCTACAACCTAATTAACAACCTAATTAAAAATCATTCATAAACCCTTTATAAGGGGAATCCTATTGTAAAGTGTTACCAACTGATCAAATACATTAAACAGAAATGTTTCATCATTAAGTTTGTTGCACACAGACTTTGTATTCTTTTCACACAGGAAATCAATTAAAATTGTCATTTGACCAAGAGTATAAGACCTACAACCCCCTCCAACTTTGCTTCCTTGCCTGAATAAATTATCATTAATTTTATGGTATTAAACCCTGGAAGAATGCTTAGAAGGTTCTATAATAAATGATTCATCGATCTTAAAACTAAAGTTAGCAACAGGGTTCTTTGTGCTTTTGGTTCCCTGAAAATCCTTTCTGTTTTTGTAAAAGATGTGAATGGGAAGAACTTTTTAAAGAACCTCCATATAATGTAATGGTTCTAGGAAAAAGCCCGGCGTTGGTATAGAACCTATCCTTTTTATGTGGCACTGCTCAAAACACGTTTATGGCATCTTTCTTTCTTGTTTATTTTTTAAAGAGTGTTGACCTGTTTTAAAGTAAAACATCTAAAAAAAAGAATCTGAATCTCTATTTGTCTCTTTATGAGGGATTTCAGGCCTCGCTGGGCTGTCCGAGAGACAGAGTGCAGAGCTCGTCGACAGCAGTGACGTCTTCGACCTTAAAAAGAGGAGCTGATACCCAGAGAGCTCTGAGAAAATCAAAGCTTCATTAATAACCTGCGATAAAGTCGAGTTGAGACTCAGCAGATCCTCTGGACTTCACTCTGGCAGCTCTCAAACTCAGATTTCAGACTCAAATATTGCTATTTAGAGGTGATTCAGAGGTCAAGGTTCCCCATTATGTCTTCTGGTGGATTCAAGCCTCAGTCATGACCCAAAAAGATAAAAGTGGCCTTTGGAGGAGGGTCCAAAAACAATAAATATAAATTCCTTGGCAAAGGAGCTGTGCATTTGAGTTAAAAATGGAAATATACTTGGAGATAAGGAAAATATGTTAAACTAGAATTATTTTTCTGAATTGTTTTTATATAAATGTTCTCGACTTTTGTTGTCAAGTCCTAGGTTTATAAATAGGGAAACTATGCAGGAAAAAAGAAGATGAGACATCTGATTTGGGTATTGTATCCCAGGGTGGAAGGAAGTGTGTGGGGAGTGTATGAAATTCAGACCTTTTGGATCAGGGTGACAATTTAAGTGATATATTTGCATCTAAAATGACACAATCTGAAGGGTGCAACAGCATCATCACTCCGGTAAACACCCATTGGCTACTGTTACTCTGCCTGGTAAGCCTTCAAGCCTGGCATGTAATCTGTTTTTGTGAGTGTAATCCATGACTGTAAATCTACCAAGTTAACAAGAAAGGGGCTTAGTTTCACGAGCAGAGTGGATAAAGCAACCACAACTGACCAACAATCAACAATGAGGAAGTTATGATGTGGAGCGTACAATACAATAATCTATGCAATAACCTGCTGCTACCCAGCTATGCAATTTCTTATTGGGTGCTAAGTTATCATTATGTACAATATTTTTATTATGTGCAATAATCAATTAAGTTAAATAGTCTTACGTAAAATATGACAACTTATGTCACTATTACATGCAAAAACAGACTCAATATATAGAACAAAACAAACAACTATTTGTGTTACTTGTAAACTACTTCAGCAGTAATTTATTTATTTATCTATAGTATTTATATCACCTCTATTACTGACCACAGTGTTTTGAGTATGTCATAGTGCATTTAGTACAAAGTATTTTCTGGAGAGTTTTATTTTGACTTTATATTATATTTTATGTTGTTCTTGTCTTTGTGTCTCTGTGCAGTTGTTGCATAAGCAATTTCCTCTGGGATCAGTTTTCTGATTCTGATTTAAATATAACAATACCTGACCACTGGCTGAGTAAAACGTTGGGAGATTTCTAGTTATCTATACTGTCGTAAGTAAACTGAATTGTTCTTAATCATGTTGTTCAAACTTGGGAAGGTGGGAAGATCTTGTTCACCCCCTTTCTCCTCATATAACTTCAATAAAGACTGGGTTTAACTGATTAAACATGTGGAATCAGGAGTGCTTCTAGCTTGTTTGGAATGAAAATCTACAGCCACATTGGCACTTTGCAGATCCAACTGGTGACCTCCATTCTAAAGCAATAAGCTATGTTTTACAGAACTTTTCCCTAAACACTAATCAGCATGAAATCATGGTTACCCAAAGGCATTGAGCAGCTTACTGCCTTAATAAAGCATTAGGAGAGTTGCCCATAGACTCTTATTGATGTCGGGTGATGTGCTTGACTGGGTCGGAAACTGAACCCCAGTCGGCTGGCGAGGGCAGCAGTGGATGGTAGCAATATTACTCTCTATGTTACACCAACAGGTCCCTTGATTAAAAAACTTGATTCAAGACTCTGGATTCAATCAAAAGATGGTCCATATACATCTGTAAGATACCAATACAGATGGAAAAACATCTTGTAACTCCTGGTTAAGAATGCTGTTTCTTTCACCAAATTGGAGTTTTGTTCCAACTGCAAAAAACCGCTTGAATTCAACTGAATATTTACATGCCTTTCAAAGAGTCTGAAAGAGTCTACTGAGATTTTTGAAATGGGTCACTGAATATATATATAGGTGTGCATTGCAGTGCCATTAGTGGTTCTGTATGTGACGCGAGAGAAGAATAAGTTTTAATTCACCTAAAGAACCTTTTGATAGATAGTACAAGAAACATTTTTAAAGTTCAAAGAACCTCCACATAATGCAAAGATTCAAAAAAGAACCTTAACATTGATTAATAAAGAACTATTCCATTATGTGAATGTCCTTAGCCCTTAAGAAGTTTCTTCACGTCCCATTTATACAAAAGGTTCTATATAGAACTAAAATAGTTCTCCTCCAGTCCTAAATGCGTGATGTCCAGTACAGTTTGGTGATTTCCCTGCTCAAACACATTCGGTTCAGCTAATCTGTTAATTAGCAGGATTACAGGGAGTGTCTGAGTAGAGGAACTGTCAGCTACCTGCCTTAAAAATGTTTAAATGAGCAGTGAGTGTTTATTTTACATGAATTTCACAAAATATGCCAAATAAAACTAAAATGAATAAGCACAACATTCTTCAGTAAATAGTGATTTTATGTTCAGTATATCAGTGTGTTCCTTGTGGAAGTCCAGTGTTTCTTTGTAGTTTCCATCAGAAACCTGGTTTGACTCAATCAGTCCTTCATTAAATTAAATCAGGAGCTGCTGATGGAATTTCACAAATTCAAACAACGGCTGGAGGAACCGAGGAGAAATCTGGAACCGAACCTGTGTTCTCCTCACCAGCTCACAAAATATCAACTACTTTTTACAAACAAAACAAATCTTGATACTTTTTACTGCTTTCTTGTTTGTCTGCATTTATTCTGTTAACTTTGCTGCAGAAAGACACTTTATGGCGGTTTTAAACAATTTGCATGGGTGCCTAAGAATATACTGCACGGTCCAGGTAAGACAATGTACAGAACACATAACCTTAGGAAAACAGCTGCAGACTAACCAACACATTGCTAAGAACCAGTCACAAACCCCTCACTCTACAAGGAGGTCAACAGATTCAGAGGTTCAAGCTCGAGTCGAGTCTGCACAGTTTGCTCTGTGGCAGCAGTCGACTGTGTACCAAGTTCCCTGCTGAGCTCAGTAAATCAGTAGACTAACCAATATTTCTGTCCCTTCAGAGACGCTGTGAATTCAATGGTGGGGGAAAAACTGTGGTCTACACTTCTGCAACTGTGTCAATATTAGCGTGAACTGGTGAACTTCAGCAATTCCGCCTCTATTAATGACAAACCGCAGTCTGTTGCTGCTTTCAGATTCCCAGCAACCAAACAAAGGCTTTGAGTTTGGTCATCTGACCCGTTCCACCACTTCTCCAGAGCATGGAGAAAACACAGGGTCTGGCTTCACCACGCAGAATTGTGACCAATCTCTAAAAATAACCTGCTCCAACAATAACATCTTCCTCTGCCTCACGTTAACTCTACCGGCTCGGCATCCCCATGGGACTCTCTCGCTCTCCAGACGTTCCTCGGGCCGTTTTAATCCGCAGCTTTACTGCTGCCACATTTGTAAATATTTCAGTAGGGCACAAAAACAGCAGACTCTTCGGCTGCTCTGGTATTTTGAATGCAAACACGGAACGCGGAGGCCGGGAGAGGAGCGGGTTCAGACCGGCTCGGATGGGCCTTCAGAGAGTTCGAGAGGGGTCAAGCTGACCCCATGCCAGCCTGAGATCTGTTAACCATTAGAGGTGTAGATATTTAATTTATTTATTTAATTGTCATCTCTCATCATTTTTATATATATTTACATGATTAATTACGTAGTCGGCTATGCAATGATTTACTGCCATGTGCACAAGTTTTGGCACCCCCTGGCTGAGTGACCTGTTTTACTAGTCATTTCTCATCATATTTATATAACCTTAGGATTAATTATGTAGCCAACTATGCACTTACTTACTGTCGTTTGCAAAAGTTTTGGCACCCGTGGCCGAGTGACCTGTTTTGAGCATATCTGAATGCAAAATGACTGTTCATTTACAGAATTTCACATATTGGAACAAAAGAAAAAACAAAACATAAAATGTGGCCAGAGCAAAAGTTATGGGACATAATATTTTGTTTGTATTTCCCAAAATTTTCAAGTCACAGAAACTGTACAGAAAATGCAATGTTTTAGTGAAGTAAATGAAGTAAAGTATGTACTTCATTTCACTTTGAAAACTCAACAAAACATGTAATTTGTTCAGGGGTGTTCTAACATTTGTATATTTCGTTTATATATTTAATGACAACTAAGTGGCAAAAAGGGTACAACAGTGCTCTTACGATCCAATTGTGTACTTCAAATGAGTTTTAAAGATACATTCCTAGACGAAAGAAACATATTTATTCCTTTTCATGACTTAATATTTGAAAATGAGCAAAACAAACAAACAAACCAAAGGTAAGACTGGCTATATGAAGTCAACTCAGCTTAAAATACGTAACACTGGTATTTGGTGGAATTTTGCTCCCTGACTAAAGATACGGAAAACACACATCTGACCTGGCCCTCAGGATTTGTGTTGGAAAGCCACCACCGGTATCGAGCAGCTGAGGCACGAGAGGAACCTCTGAAAGAGGCTCTCCTCTCTCTTCCATTCACTCTTTGATCCAAATATAAAGACACATCTGACGCACTTCAGATTAACTTCTTCAGATTAACTTGGGCGTGGTTTTAGTTCATTTTAATCAGACCTTCCCTTAACCCTTCAGTGGGGAAGTTTTTTAAAGAGTTCAGCCCGTTTGCTCATGTGCCGGCGTTCCACACTAAAAGTCACCAATTCGTTACTTTGTTTTGTGAATGGTTCTTGTATTCTCTCCGGTTGCTCTGCCTGACCGCAGAGCTACAGTTTCAGAGCAGCAGTTTCAAGCCGGTGGTGATACAGACATCCACCGTGTGACGTCTCTTTAACGTTGTGAATGTATCCATTTATATAAAATGTTATATATGTCTAAATCTGCTGCTTTTATTCTTGGTTGTAGTCATGTGTACTATTTGTTTTATTACCCTGAAATGTGTAACCTTTTCGTTTACTCCATTACATTACTTAAGTAATGTAATTGGTGCCCCTTTTCTCTGCCACCTCAGAATGTTGGTAATTGAAAAATGTTTTAATAATAACTTTATAAGGGTGTAATAACTGTCTAATAACAAAAATAATGCATGCAATAATAACTTGTGAAGAACAGGAGCGTAGTTTTTGTAAAATGTTAACTTCAGTATTTGTATTTACACTAGGAAGCACTTTTACAACTATTTGTATAAAACTGCTCTACTGTAATCTATAATATGCAATATGATGTAATACACATTTTAATGTGTTTTATGAATTTTATGCTTGTTAATGTGTATTATGCCTGTTATAACATGCATTGTTAATGTTTACCTACACAGTTACTAGAGGCCCCCAGTATAAAACGGCACATGGTTTTATATCAGCTTATTCATTGAAAGATTGCTCTACTTTCCATAATTTGTTGATTTGTAGTTAGACAAATGTGCGTTTATACAATGAGCTTCTATTAAATAAGCTTTAGTGAAATTGAACATTTTATTGATTTTTTGAACCCCGAAGAGAGAAACCGTCATCATCAATCATTAAGAAAAAAAACACAAACTAGGTTAAAATACTGACATGTGCAGGAGAGAGGAAATAATGTTGAAGGAATGAGAATGAATGTGGCCAGTGATTTTGACTGCCGGATGATGGATGTGCTGTATGATAAATAACGGTGCATTCCTTGCATACATTAGAATGTGGCTCATGTGAAGAGTTTGTCATTTCTCTCTCTTTCTCTCTCTCTCTCTCTCCTCTCCTACTTTCTTCCTCACTTTTTCCCTCCCTGCTTCTCTTTATAGTTTGTGTGATTGCGGAAGCTATTGTTTTTCTTCAGTTTTATTATTATTCTTTATAATTATTCTTATTAAATGAACTTTGAGGACACTGAGGAATTTGAAAAACTGGCATGGTTCCAACGTCAACATGTCAATTAATATTGCGCTTGTACACAGATAATCGATCAGATGATCAGGGGCTGAGTGTTGAAAAAAAAAATATTTCTTTTTGTGGTAGAGTCTCCTATGTGAACACTGAACAATGTGGACCTGTGGAAAAGAACAACTCAAGACCCCATAGACTTACAAATTCGGAAGAGAAAATGGAGTTGGATTGGTCACACCCTCAGAAAACCTGCCACAAATATTACCCATCAAGCCCTGAAATGGAACCCCCAAGGGAAAAGGAAACAAGGTCGTCCCAGGAACAGTTGGAGAAGAAGTGTAGAGGCAGAAATGTCCGAGAGTGGGCTCAAGTCGGGAGAACTCGAGCAAAAAACCATAGACAGAGTGAAGTGGAGGATATTCGTCAACGGCCTATGCACCCAAGAGGAGCAAAGGGCTTAACTAACTAACTAACTCAGAGTCCCTTATATAATATATGGGGAGAGAGAGCAGACAGTCAAGTCACCTTTAAAATGTGTGCCAGAGAGAGAGTCTGGGATGTCGTGGCTATGGAGGCCGGAAAAGGACAAAAAGCGGAAAAATACAAATGTGGAGCAAAACTCGCAGCACACTCATAAACGGACCTCAAGACTCTAAAGCCCAGGTCAGTTACAAAAAAAGGCGTGTGCCACTGTTTGTTGTTGTTTAATTAAAAATAATCAGTCCCTCCTCTCCAGTGGGGCAGTGGTAAAGTGCTGGCCTCAAATCCAAGGTGTGAGAGGATAATTTATTATTTATATTTTTTATGCAAATGTAACTTTTTAATGTAACCTTTTTTTGCCTATAAAACCAAAGTCTGGGGAACCACGCAAACACATTTCACAATTTCTCACGGAAATGCATCTAGTTCTCCATACTCCCTCTCTCTTCTTCTCCTCCATAAACTCACCAGCTGCTTCATCAACCCCCCCTCTTGCTGGTGTGCAGCAAGAGGCTGAAGCTCCTCTGTTGATGCACAGTGTTGCTCATCCTCCAGCCCTTTAGCTGTGTGTTTGGAGCCGGAAAGGAAACTGAAGGTATTTCTGACAGATTCGGCCTCAGGCAAAGCACATGAAAAGTGACTAACAAGGTGAAAGTCCACCACCCTCCCCTAAAACCCTAAGGGCCTTGTGTGGTGCAGGGCTGACATACTGAGTCCGATACTGAATGACAATGTATGCAGTATTGAATCATTCTATAATGCAATACTGCAGGACTGAGTCCAATATTTATTAACTGAATTCAGTACTGGATAATACAAAACTGCAGTATTGAAAACAATATTTAATAATGCACCTCTGCAGAACTGAACTCTGTACTGAATAATGCAGTACTGCAGTATTGAATGCAGTACTTCATTATGCAGTTCTGCAGATCTGAATGTAGTACTGAACAGTGTAATACTATAATTCTGAATCCAAAACCTAGTTCAGGTTTTCAGAACTGATTTCAGTACTGAATACTACAGTACTGAATCCAATACAATGCAATTCTGCAGAACTAAACTGAGCACTGAATGGTTCCTTAAAATATATGATGGAATATATGATGGAAAATGTACTGGTTTTAATATTGTATACAGCAGTTATTCAGAACTGAATTCAGTAATGAATAATTGAGTACTACAGCCTTCAGTACCACAATAGAAGACAGAATTCAGTTCTAAGTAAAACAGTACTTCAGTACTAAAATCAGCATTGAAAAATGCTGAAATATTGAATGCAGTGCTACACACGGCAGTCAGCTGAACAGAATTCAATACTTACAATCAATGGTGCAGTTGTGAATAACACAATATGACAGTACTAATTTCAGTACTGAATTTTGCAATAATATAATAATATAATCCTGCAGTGATATATATATATATATATATATATATATATACACACAAACACACACACACACACACACACACACACACACAACACACAGAACTGTATAAACAAGCCTGTTTATTTAGAAGATAGAACCTTCAAAGAAAACCCCTCAGGGGAAAAAAAATGTAAGAGTAATGCAGGGTGTGGCTTTTTAAAATATCTTACCTAAAAAGACAAGAATTAACTTCCAGAAACATGAATAAACGTCCCACGAAACCAAAAAGTGACATGTGAGATGATTTTCATATATTTGTACCTGGTTGCATTCTGATGTAATATGGAGTTCGCTGGAATGACTGAGCTCATCTAACAATTACCTGGCCGTAAACACGGTGACCTTAAACAGGCATTTACTTGCGTTCTGTTCCAGTGAATGAGTGAGTGGTGAAATTTGATTACAACAGATGATCATGGTAAAATGTGTCATCAGGTGCTACACACACACACACACATACACACACACACACACACAGCAACATGTCAAAGTAAGAAAAAGTGAAAAAGCAAGTGTGTGGTGTGTGTCTGAAAGAGCCAGTAAAAGACAGAGAGTGAGAGAGAGAGAGAGAGAGAGAGAGAGAGAGAGAGAGAGAGAGGAGAAGGGGTGGTGGTGGTTTTGTCTACTATTAATCTCCAGAGGGATATTTCTCACAGTAATGGGTGGGCAGTGAGGTTTTTGTTTGATGGTTGAGAACGACCACCTGGGTCAACGCCATAACTTCTCCTTTCTAAAGGAGAGAGAGAGAGAGAGAGAGAGAGAGAGAGAGAGAGAACATTAAAGAGAGAAAGAAAGAGAAAGAGAGAGAGAGGGAGAGAGAGAAAATGAGGGAGAGA
>JBBPCZ010037299.1:0-13497 GCA_037974445.1 Brycinus macrolepidotus
CTCGCGAACACGAAACGTACGAGCTGCGTCGCTCAGCCGGGCAAGCACGCGGCATCTTCAAAATTTACAGGCCAATAGGTCTCCAGGAGACCTTTCGAACATCACCAAGCACAAAGCTCTCATCCCCGGGGAACCGGAGTAACGGCCCCCGCGAACCTCCGCGCTCCGAGCCGCGTTGCTCCGTGGAGCTTCCACCCAGCCGCTTCATCTGCGCCCACTGGAAATGGAAAATTCCAGGTCTGACAACTAAAACTGGACTGAACATGAGACTTGTTCATAGTGTGTGTGTACATACTTGTTCATAGTGTGTGTTTTCCCCTCATTAAAAGTGCTGTGTCTTTATTTTTTTGTAATTTTCTCGATTTTTCGCGGTGACCTGGAACAGATTACACGATTTCCCATAGAACTCTATGTGAAATTGTGTTTTGCATAACGAACTTCCCGCATAACGAACGCGCTGCAGGAACGGATTGCGTTCGTTTTGTGGGGTACCACTGTATTGTTATAATTTCTCTCTCCTTATCTGTAGTGTTAGACATTCCCCTCATCTGTTTTTATTACTTTGTTTCACTTCTTTTGGTCCTTCTACTCCCACTTCTACTCTATTTCCCCGGGCTCCATCCCAATCCTCTCCTTGTCCTTTTCACGACTACAACTACAATCTCCACTCCTGTAGATGTCGCTATACGGCTAGAAACTTTAGCTCCGTTTTAGCCTCATTTTAGCCTTTAGCTCCGTATTAGCCTAATTAAAGCGTTCAGCTCCATTTTAGCCTCATTTTTCACGAAATTGCTTCATAAGTTTGCGCTTTTGTCCCAGTATGGACAAAAGTATTGGGACAAAGGAACATGTGTCCCAATACTTTTGTCCCATTATGGACAAAAGTATTGGGACGTTTGAATACCCCACCAAAAGAGCATATGTCAGTTGCTAACGTAACCGATGTGAATTCTTTGTAACGCCATGAACACGACTCTGATGTTAAATATTAGTTCTGTATGACTTTCCCCCAGGTCTCTTGTGCCCTACCTGTCATGACACTTTGGGAATCACTGGTACAGTCGACACATGCAAATAACTTTTGAGTTATTTGCATGTGTTCTTTAAAATCCTCAATTCAGCCTCAACAATGGAAGATTTTTCTTCTTCATCTTTTCTTATCAAAGACTCCGATCATGAAACTGGACCTGCATGTCCAGACTCTGTTTAACAGACTCGTTCTTCAGGATTAAACCCAGAATTATAGTCAATTTATCATTCAGGGCTGTGATCGTGCAGAAAAACATTCCAAGTGATCCTTCTCTCGTTAGTTATTCTGGTATTTGACCAGTGGTGCTGGTGGAAGGGGCTTAGAGGTTGAGTGTGTTCGTAATTAGACAAGATTGGCTTTATTTTTTATTTAATTTTCTTAATACTGGAACAGTAATGATCTGGTTACAGGGTCTCCTGTCGAGGGCTGGGAAATATTAGACAATGATTGAACAGTAATTTCTTAAAGTTGATGTATTCGAAGCAGTAAAAATGGGCGAAAAGATCTGAGGGACTTGTTATGTTCTGGACTGGATCAGGTCATCTCCTGAACAGCAGGTCTTGTGGGAGATTCCCAGTGTGCAGTGGTCAGAACCTACCAAAAGAGCTCCAAGGAAGGAGAACTGTTGACAGGGTCATGCGTGTCCAAGATGATGTTTTTCAATCTGTTTGGGTCCCTTCAACCAGGCGACAGTATCTAGAGGTGTAGAGTTCAATGTTTAAAATACCCTGTGAATTCTCTATTCAGACTGTCAACAAAGAAATGTCAATCAAAACCTCATATCTACAAATGATCCATCCTAACAGCGTGATAAAGACTTAAATGCTCATGTGAATTAGACTGGTATGCTGTATTTCTGTTTATTATCACTGTAGTGATTTTAAGTTCAGTACTGGTTCTGGTGTCTGACAGGAAGTCTCTGTTCCTGGGGCTGAACTGCTGTAAGTGTAGCTGTCTGTTCCACAGCTAGGGGAGATTCTGAAAGATAAGATGATTAAACACCAAAACTCTTTTCCCGCCAAATTATTTTTGACAACCTTTTTTATCCTCTGATTTCTGGTGGTGCTGCCACCTGGTGGACCGCAGTTCCTTCAAACTGTTGTTTTAGAAGAGTTAAAGACTGTGACAACCTGAGCTGCAGTTTGCCCTCCTCACCACCGGGGGAGTGATGGACATTCTGTGAAACCTGACTAGGCCTTCCTGTTTTTACACTATTTAAGGACTCAATATAAAATGTCTCGTTACAAAGTATTGTCTTTCATGATGTACTGAGTGGTCTATATTCATGCACTTTGTGATTTCTTGTTTATGACCTTGTTTTAATTTTGACTGCTGCCCTTAGCCTTGCCTCTGATTATCTAGGCCTTTTTTGATCTTGTGTTTTTCTCTTTTTTGATCTTGTCCTTATGTTACTGTTTGCACCTGAATTAAAAGGAATGTGTTATGGATTATGATTTTGGATCATCTGTGTTTTCACAGTCTGCTAGTGATTGAACCTGGATTGTATTAAATGAATGAGAGAGGAGTTAGTAACAGTACATGAGGATCATTCATTTACTGGTTAAACAGACTGATCTCAGTTCTACTGCAGTGCAGTTTTAGATGGAGGTCACAGGAAACAAAACCATTACATATTAAGTGCAAACATACACACTTGTGAGTTTGAGTGTTTAGACATTAACTGGCCAACATGCTTAGAGGAAGCCTGTGGTTTCCTCGACCCCCAGCTCAAAACCACAGATACAATCTGAAGCTTCATCAGCTACATTTTGGTTTGTGTGCTTGACAAATACAGCTGCATGATGTTATGCACATTCTGCTATGATTACAGTCAGGTTTTATAGGAAAAGTAGTATTCCACAGTTGGTATTGCTTTGTATATCTTGGGGACATGGTCAGGCCAGTGACAACATCCATGAAGATGTGTCTCCAATCTGTGTCTCAATGGGATTGGCACATGGTGCTATATTTTAGGCACAGACTGAGCAAGCTCTGACAAAGACTTATGCATCTTCTTTCATTCTTGGCAACTAGTATATTTTAGATTTTAGACTCATAAAATTAAGTGTTTACTATTAAAAAAAGTTTGTTATTGGGGCAGGCAGCTCCTACTTCAGATGCATCTACCTCCACAATTAAGAAATGATCTAAAACAGTAGTGGAAGTAAAGCACTACTTCAAATCTTGGAATGGATGCTCCGCATCAGTTGTCCACATGAATTTACAGGGTGCTCCCCAAGTGAGGGCTGACATGGGTGCTGTGATGGTGCTGAAGCCTGTGATCTATAAAAATGAGCAAAAAAGTGCTAGAACCCCATTAATATTGTCGGGAGAGGAGTGATTGCAAGGGTCCATCTACTAGCAACCCTTGGAGTCGTTAAACCCCAGGAAAGTGACTTCGGTCACGTGGCACTCACTTTTTTCCAGTTTTACATAAAGCTGGTTTCAAAGAATGTGCTGGAGGATGAACTGAATGTGCTTGATGTGTTCCTCTCGGTCCCAAAAGAAGATCAAGAGGTCATCAAGATAGACTTAACAGAACCATTTGAGGGCCTCACACAGTAACGCATTGAAGAAGGCTTAGACAGAGGATGAATTGGACAGTCGAAAAGGTATGACCTGCTACTCAAAGTGGACAGTTGGATTGATGAATGCATCTGTTCCCCTATTGTTTCCACACCAGTTTTTAAATGAAGTCTGCTGCCTGCTCGAGGTGTTCAAAAGCTGTTGCTGTTGGTGTCAATATAAAAGCAAAGCCCCCATCATTAAAAAAAAACCTCTCCCACTGACAATGTCTGATTTGCTGTGTGGGGATTGTTGCCCTCACATATTCCTCCATGGCTTGGTGTTTGGAAGCAGACAAGGAGAAGAAGCATCCCTGGGGAGTTGTGGGCTCTAGAATGAGATTGATTGCACAGTCATATGAGTGGTGTGTAGGGAACACTAACTTATGTCCTGATATTTAGGTGAAATGACCCCTGGGTTGGAAGAACTGAGTGGGAGGGTAGCATTTAGGATCTGGCCAGAAACGCCAGATGGTTCGGGAGAACTGCAGCTGGATCTGTTTCTAAATGGCCAAGGATGCATCTGTCGGCCTAAACTCTAGAAGACAAAGGAGGCTGATTTCATCATAGGTAGCGAATTGGTTTCCCAAAAGGTGATGCTTGGAAGAGCCTCCAGGTACACACACACAGATACATACATACACACACACAGATACACACACACACACACACACACACACACACACACAGGTACACACAGGTACACACACACACACACGCACAGATACATACATACACACACTATACTAACTGCACCTTAATGCCGATCTGGACTAATTTAATTCATACTTGCTGCTAACTGTACGTTCAACTTTAGACTTTACAGACTGTAAAATATCAGTTGAAAGTGACTCCATTGTCCAAACTCTAAATCCATTTATTTTCCTCTTTCATCTTATAATGTTTATGGGTTTATTTTACAAAACATAGAGCTATTTATAGACATAGACATATCATGCCTACATCAGTCCTACTGAGAAGAGTGTTAAAGGACTGTACCTGCAGGGGTCCACTCTATACTTCATAACCACAGTGGTGTGAAACATTGTTAGTGTCCTCTAATCGCTTCATGTTTCTGTTCACAAAATGCCTTTGAGTTTATTAGTGCTTGTACATTTACTGGCTGACAGGCTTAGATGCAGCCTGTGGTTAATTTTAGTGTGAAGAACAAGAGAGTTTCATCTCCCAGCTCAAAACCACAGAGAGCATCTAAAGAGCCAATCTGACACAATCAGCTTTTTCTTGTCAAAGATCTTGTTCCATTAACTTAGACTTTAGTTGTTTGTTTCTACTGTTAACTTTCTTGGTATATAAGTTTTTGTTCAAAAAGCCACAGTACGTAGAGAGCTAGACTGTTGATGTCACTATATACATCGAAAGCCAGTGGGGCCTGTGGGCCTCCATAGTAGTACTTCCTCTCTATGCTTGTCTATGGGCAAAATGTAAACAATTAACAGATTTAACAGAAATGCTGAGGTTTATAGAACTTTGCTGAAACAATATCCAATTTATGGACTAAGTGAAGACATTATATGTGTGAAAGTTCGTCCCCAAATATGTGCTAATGACGTAAAATGTGTGAAACAACCCTAAAAACACCCTTTGTAAGAAAGGTATAATTTAACAATGTTTCAGCTGATCAGCTAACAGGATGATAGGTTTTCTTTTTCATTTAGACTGTGTCAAAAGATTTTCTGAAATATTCAGCAAAAAAACCTATCAAACAATGTACAGAACGTGTCACATGTGTGTCTTACAGGTTCAAATGTCCTCATTAATCCTGTTAATAGTATCACATCCAGCATGGAGAAGTGAAAATATACCTCAGTTAGCTCAGTGCTAATGTTATATAGTGATCAAGTCAAGTCAAGTCAAGTAGGTTTTATTGTCATTTCAACCATATACACGGCATACAGTGAAATGAGATAACGTGCCTCCAGGACCATGGAGCAACACAGAACAGAACAGAACAGAGCAACATCACAAGTGCAGACAGGACACAAGTGCAACAATACAATTAGACAAGGCAAGACAGACAACATACAGTGCAAATTAGCAACAGTAACAGACTTATATTGAGTTACTGTATTCTAGCAGCAAGAGTTGTTTTTGCAAAAATGCTGAGGTAGAACAGAGTTGAATGGCAATAAATGACAATAAATAATATATGCAAATATGGCAGCAACTGTGTTCAGTTCTGGTTGAGGAGTCTGATGGCCTGAGGGAAGAAACTGTTCCCCATTCTGGCAGTGGAGGCCCGTATACTTTGGAACCTCTGTAGAACATGGTGAGGATTGGTGGTGGAAGGTGCGCTCTCCTCAGTCTCCGCAGGAAGTAGAGACACTGCTGGGCCTTCTTGGTGATGGAGCTGGTGTTGAGGGTCCACGTGAGGTCCTCCGTGATGTGGATTCCCATAAAGAAAAGAAATGTAACAAGACAAATCAAATTAATCAAAAACATTTAAAAAGGAAAATGCATCCAATTTTAATTCAAGAGTATGATTTATGAATATTGAAGTGAGTCTATGGGTGAGTCTTCTGAGGAGTCTGCTCCACTAGAATGGTGATTTCAGTAGAGCGCACTCTGTTAACACTCCTGATATATTTATCTCCGATGTGAAAGAGAAAATTTGGTCCCTCTTCATTGTAAGTGATTCTAATAATTGTATACCAACACAAGGTCTATTGGTTTAACTGGACCCAAACAGACATAAGGTCCACTAAGCAGTAGAACCTGATGAAGGACAGTGAGGAACCTACTGGAACATACTGATTGTGGGCAACTCCATCAACAGACAAGTGAATGGAAGGGCTACAATAAATCAGTGCTTCCCTGCCTAAGTTGAAATATTTTTTTAAATATTCAATGTAAAAACTTCCAAACAAAATACAGAATACGTCACATATGTCTGAAATGTTCAAATGTCCTGCTGAGTCTGTAAATCGTATCCTATCCAGTGTGGAGAAGTGGAACTGCACCTCAGTTAGCCCTGTACTAATGTTATATAGTGATTCCCATAAAGAAAAGAAATGTAACAACAGAAATCAAATGAATCAAAGACTCATAGAAGAAAAGGCATCCATATCTCAAAAAAGGCTAAGTTTAAGATTAATTGAATATTAATGTGAGTCTATAAGGAACACTCACTTCTGAGGAGGACGCTCCACTAGCGCCCTCTGTTGGCAGTCCAGATATATTTATCTGTGATCTGGAAGAGAAAATTTGGTCTCTCTTCATTGTAAGTTATTCTAATAATTGTGTACCAACACAAGGTCTGTTGGTTTAACTGGACCCAAACAGACATAAGGTCCACTAAGCAGTAGAACCTGATGAAGGACAGTGAGGAACCTATTGGAACATACTGATTGCAGGCAACTCCATCAACAGACATGTGAATGGAAGGGCTACAATAAATCAGTGCTTTCCTAGCACTAATGTTGCTACTGTACATGCAAGAACCTGAACCTATGAAGTTTGATGAACCTTTTCAATTATATCCAATTACTTGATTCAGTCATTTGAGTTTTCAGATTAGTGCCGACTAGCTGTCGGTGCCTCATCCAGGTGAGACAAAGACACAGAGATGTTGCGTTCCCATGATCCAAACCTGGCATATAGTGGCTTGGTGAACGTGGAGTGGTAGGTGTGTATATGTGTAAGCATGTGTGTATCAGACGAGACACTATAGAACGACAGGACGCCAGTGTCACTTGTCACAATATCTTCTCTTCTTACCAAAGTGCAGAAGGTAGGATTGTAATGTTTATGTTTTTGATGCAGCACTGAGCTTCACAAGCCCAATTGACTTAATTATAGTTTACAACTTGCAGAGAGCAGCTTCTCTCCTGATTCTCCTGGGTGGTTATAGCTGAGATCCAGCTCTCTCAGCTGGGAGGGGGTTTATTGCAGAGCTGAAGCCAGAGAAGAACAGCCTTCCTGTGCAGTCAGACAGCCTAAGACCAAGAACAGGCATGAGAAAAAAAGAGATTGTTTGTATTCTTTAGGGGCAGCTGGTAGCCTAGTGGTTAGGGTGTTCGCCCTGTGATCAGGAAGTCGATCGTGGAAGTTTGATTTCCAAGACAGCTAGTGGCACCTCTGAGATACTCTTGAGCAAGGTACCGTCCCCACACACTGCTCCCCAGGTGCTATGTTCTGGGCTGCCCACTGCTTCACTTGGTGAATGGGTTAAATGCAGAGGAAGAATTTCGTGCTGTTCACGCTGTGTGCTGTGGTGTGTTCACGTATGACTGAATTATCACTATCACTTTTTTTTTTTTTTTTTAAGGTCTGCCTGTATTGTTTTGTACGGATGGAGGTTATTTGGGTTTCCCATGTGGGGATGATAATAAAACTGTCTTCATATTTACAATCATTCCTCTAGCACATTGAAGGCATCATCAGAGCGAGGACCACCCAACTGTGCTGGACTAAGACCCTCCAAGACCAGAACTGAGGATTTAAACTTTAACTATCATCTGGCTTGCTGAAAGATGGACAAGTTTTACCATCCAGGACATGGACATTCTGAGCCAGGAACCTTGGTGAAAGCAGGACAAGTGAAAAACTAAAGTTGGTAAGTGTCTTGGTACAGCCTAGCTGACGACATGACCACACACCTGACCAGCAAGTAGGACGAAGAGAGGGATGAACAGAGGAGAAAGAGCACTGGACCCTCCATTGCATTCTTCTCTAAAGGCTTTTTTCTGGGGGTTCAGACTTTGTTGAATTCTGCTTCTGGCTGTGCTTCTTTGTCTCCGAGCAACATCGTAATGGTCAGCTGTGTTTTAAGCATCTAGGAAGCTAGGTGGTTTATGATGTCTGGCATAAGCTAGCTATCATTTCGATATGTCGAGATAATTCTGAACGGCGAAATCGTCAAGGTGACGGGTCACTGCAACCACAAGTCCCCAACTTCAAGTTTGACAGACTGTCACTGAAGGCCCGCCTTCCCGTTCATCTGATTGGTCAGAAAAAACGCTCATGATGTAGGCTACTTGACCCCTTTGAGTTGAACTTGTTGCAACTCGGGGCATGATAAAAGACAGCCGGCCGCCCAGGGCGCAGAAAACGCAAATAAAACGCGTTTCTCCCATTGAAAACTGATTTGAAAAAAGCGCCTTTTCCACAAAAAAAGCGTACAATGTGACCCCTTCCCCTCTTATCTGTCCATTAGCAGCTTGAGAGCCCTCTCTATATTCATACGGTGACCTACACGGGTCACCCCTAAGTCTATGAGGTCCTCTTTCTGGAGGTTGGGGAGGTGGGAGCCCTCGATCTCGTTGTCCATGAAGGCGTCCCTGTGCTCCCCCAGGTTGAGGCTTTCCAGCCAGTCGGCTACATCGTGCTTTGTCCACAGAAGGACAGGTTTGTTGGCGAACGGCTTGTTGGAGGCGGCCTGAAGGAGGGTCAGTGGTGACGGGGAGCGGCTGCTGCCCGATCCAAGGCTGCCCAGGGGCGGCGTGGGCAGGCCGAACATGTCCGTCAGGGTGGGGGAGGAAGCAGAGCCTGGCAAGGATGAGGCAGAACTTGGAAGAGAGGAGGCGTGGCCTGCCGCTGGGGGAGATGAAATTGGGCTGGATACGTGTGGGGGAAGGCTGGAGGAAGGGGTGGACGGGATGGCGAAGGTCACCGTGGTGGTCCGTTGTGTCCCTGATGCAGCCTCCCTGAAAACATAGAGTGGGAGAGTTAGGAAAACAAAATAGTTTTTTTTCTTAGAAAATATTACCAACTTTAGATGAATTTTTTTTTGACTATACACAGCTTGTTTCCTGACCTTGAAATACTACATTCTTGTACAGCTTTCGCTCTTTCCCACTAGACAACTCAACTGCATGTCAGATCAAGTACCTGTCATAAATAGTTCTTGCGGCAGATATGGTGTCCCAGGGTGTCTTAAGTCTTCCTGTATCTTGCCTGGGATCAGAGGAACCGCGCAGAAGTGGTTCAAAGTCATATTTAACAGACAGAATGTTTCCAGTTTCCATCAAAGACTGTACGTCCCCTATGGCTAAGGTAACCCGTGGTGTACCTCAAGGCTCTATCCTAGGTCCTGTTTTGTTCTCTTTTAAATGCTTCCTTCTAGGACATATTTGATGCTCTGATTTGTCATTTTGTTTCTATGCAAACGACACACAAATGTGTTCAATCAAAGCCCTCTTCTTGTTCATTAGACATCGTTCCCACTGGACATCTCAGTTCCCTCTTGTTGGTACAGATCTGTGTCACAGGATATTTACAGTCTTTGTGTGTCTAGCCTCTCTTTAAAATATGCATTTTTGAAATTATAAATATCTTTTGTAGTATAGAAGCATCATATTTTTGAAAATCTTCTGACACTATCATAGTAATCAAACATCTCGTCTCAAAGTCACAGCTGACAAACCATTTGACCTAGTTATTATATGGGTATTTATTCTAATAGGTTATATTATTTTATAGGTTAAATGGGTAGGGATCAGAGGTACCATGCTAAAGTGCTTTAAAGTCATATTTATCCAATACAATGTTTCTAGTTTCCATCAAAGCCTGTACACCCCCAGTGGCTAAGGTAACCTGTGGTGTCCCTCAAGGCTCTATCCTAGGCCTTTTCTTGTTCCATTAATATATGCCACCTCTAAGCCATACTACTTGATGCCCTGATTTGTCATTTCATTCCTATTCCAACAAACTACAAATCTGTGCTATTAACCCTCCTAATCTGTGGCCCATAACTGCCTATAAATAAATAAACAGATAGATAGATAGATAGATAGATAGATAAATAAATAAAGAGAGAGAGAGAATAGACTGAAACCAACATTTTGAATCATTTTTCATTCCTATTGGTTGTGACTGTGTCACATCTTTCAGTATTTGCATGTAATAGACCCTTTGCCTGTTTTCACCACTAGGAGGCGAGATAATGATCATGTGTCACAGTAAATCACTGACCCTTATTGAATGTAAAAAGTAGCTGAAGCTCTGGGTGGGAATGATAGTCCAGGTTTCTCCTCTGAGGAGAAGATACAGATATGAGCCACGTTAGCTTATGTAAGACCTCCGATCCTCTAGGTTTAGTTAAGCGCTTCCGTCTGCCTCGTCAGATGGACAGGGCGAGAGAGAGAGAGAGAGAGAGAGAGAGAGACTCTAGAGAGCCTTGTTTCTTAATCTCTGGCGGATTTTCTCCTCATCACTGCAGACTTACTGGAAAGATTACTGCCCTTAGAGATTGGACGAAGAAAAAAAAAAAAAGAAAAAAAACAGGATTTTCATGTTGTCTATATTCTCTAACAAGCTGTTAGGAGGTGTAAATAAGGATAGAGGTTCCTCCCTCTTGCATTCATTTTCATTTCTAAGACTGAAAGCAGGAACATTTCGGCAACCAAAGCAGCATGTTTGTTTTTGTGTCTTTGTGGGGACCCAGTGACCCCAATTTGACATTTAGGGGACCTGAGTCTGACCTACAAGACCTACAGCAGCAGCACTTACACACACACACACACACCCTCACTGATTTGACATTTAGGGGACCTGAGTCTGACCTACAAGACCTACAGCAGCAGCACTTACACACACACACACACACACACACACACACACGCACACTGTCACTGCTCTCTTAATGATGTTTATAAACGCCGATACTAATTTTTCAGTGAACACACCAACACACACCAGAATGAGTGTGTGTGTGTGTGTGTGTGTGCCACGTTTATCCAGCCATGAGGAGAATTGGAGCATGAGGCATCATGGGTAGTGTGACAGATGGGAACCTGAGGCACAAAAAGGCTCCGCCCACTTCAGAACACGACCCAGCTAACACCCGGCACATGCTGACCCTGAGTGTGTGTGAGGGTCTTGTATAAAGGGAGATTTGTGTGTGTGTGTGTGTGTGTGTGTGTGTGTGTGGGGTATCACATCTCTTGTAACGTTGTCCTCATAAAGATAGGAATACCGGTACATTGAGCACATTTTGCTGGCAAACATGCTGTTTCATCCCAAATTCAACTCATTTTGGAAAAACTAAAAGAGCAGAAAGATTGTCTTTTGCATTCTGACATTAATGGAATGCCCTCAAGTTGAACACAACACACACAACATAAAAACGTGTGTGTGTGTGTGTGTGTGTGTGTGTGTGTGTGTGTCAGTCATAAAAACTCAGAACCATTTCTGTGTGGTTTATGATCTCAGTATTATGATTAAAATGAAGCTTTTAAAATCTTATTAGATATAGATATTTACGTACATATAATACATACAGAGCACAATGTTATTACATATAGAAACAATACATATGGAGCATATTATCATATATATATATATATATATATGAATGTACACACATAGATATTTTGCATGTATGTATGTAAATATGTATATATGTGAATATGTATACACATTCAAAGCCCTGATATTCAAAAAAGAGCAGCTGAAGGTAAGAAGAAGCCGCCTGGCGGCAAGAAGGCCCCGAGGAGTCCCCGCTGTGTAATAAAAACAGGACGCTGTGTAATAAAAACCTTGCAGGACGCTCCTTTCTCAGCTGCGGTGTAGCTTTTGTGCAAACAAGCTGAATTAGATTTAAGTACAGATAAACACAAATAAATCCCCTCTTAATTCACATTTCACTCCAGAATGATCTTAATTATCATTTCCAAAGCCAGCAGGAGTAAAAACCCCAAAAAAAACCCCAGCGTCTTCACAAAAGCCGGCTTTACAAGAAACATTACTGAACCAACACTGCTCACATACACAACAGAGTCTCACACACACACACACACACACACACACACACAACAGAGTCTTACACACACACACACAACAGAGTCTTACACACACACATACACAACAGAGTTTTACACACACAAGTCTTTCACATACACTCACATAAACAACAGTCTTGCACACACACAAACACGCATATACACAACAGTCTTACACACACAAACATACACAACAGAATCTTACACACACACACATACACAACAGTCTTACACACACACGCAACAGTCTTACACGCACACATACACAACAGAGTCTTACACACACACACACACACAACCGAATCTTACACACACATACACAACAGAGTCTTACAAACACACAACAGTCTTACACACACACACAACAGAGTCTTACACACACATACCTACAACAGAGTCTTACACACACACAACAGAGTCTTACACAAACACGCACATACACAACAGTCTTACACACACAAACACACACAACAGAGTCTTGCACACACACACGCAAACACGCACATACACAACAGAGTCTTACACACAAACACACACACAACAGTCTTACACACACACACAAACACACACACACACAACAGTCTTACACACACACACACAAACACATACAAATACACAATGGAGTCTTACACAAACACACACACATACACAACAGTCTTACACACATACATACACAAGTCTTACACACACACACATACACAACAGTCTTACACACACACAAATGCACATACGCAACAGTCTTACATACACACATACACACACACACGCGTGCGCACACACAGTGTACAGTAATTAAGTTTAACAGCTGTGAGCCAGAAATGACTCAGATTCATCATCTCTCTCCACGTTTCAGCGCTGAAGCTGATCTTCCTGCAGAAAACAGTGGAAGTGGGGAGCACATGCACATTTAACCCTTCAGAACGTAGCGTCACTCGGTTACACCACCTGACTACTGTCCATTACACTCATACTTTTATACATCTGACAGTCCATCAGGAACTAAACCACACTAAACTCGGTCTGCGGCCCAACAGCTGACGCACCAACTGACGGACGGAACGCCGTGCAGGACACTCAAGAGTACAACACACACAACCAAGAAACACACACAACCAAAAAACACACACAACCAACAAACACACACAGCCAACAAACACACAAACAA
>JBBPCZ010037391.1:0-13494 GCA_037974445.1 Brycinus macrolepidotus
TCCATAACTCAAAACACACACACTGGTGTAGAAGACAGACAGGACATGTAATGCCTCTTTAGTCCATTTGTGTGTGTATGTGTGTGTGTGTATGTGTATGTGTGTGTGTGGGGGGGTGTTCAGGTATACGTCCTCATGCAAGGCTATACTTCACTTCCTTCTTCTTTCATGTTCTTTTTTTGCGTGCTAATTTGCATTTTCAGCAGTTCCACTCTCAACTTGATTAAGATATACATTACATACATGTTCATGGTACATTGTGTCAGAACACCCACCATGCTGTTTCGTGGGGGGGTGTAGTTTTACAATTAAAAATAAACAAATTACTTGTTTTCTTTGTCAACTCGGGTTGTGTTTCATTCTGTAACATTTTACTATTCCTTATTCTAGAGGTTCTACAAGCTAGTCAGAGGCGTTAGGTATTGTATGTGTTGTGCCAATAATGCAACAATGTGGTGAAATGTAATGTACTTTTAATACTTAAGTATTTTTAAAAGCTAAGTACTTCAGTACTTTAACTTGAGTAAAAATTTGACTGTATGACTTTCACTTGTACTGGAGTAACATTTGACCAGTGGTATCTGTACTTTCACTTAAGTAATGAATGTGAGTACTTTGTCCACCTCTGAAGAGAAGACAGAGAGACCGGAAAATGCTGATGGGACAGGAGATGAAGATGGAACCAGGATCTGAGAAGGGACAAGAAACTCAGAGGAATGTGAAAGCACCCCTGGGGAGCATTGCCTTGGGTCTAAGAAAAGATCTTGGTGAGTTAAAATCAGCACTGTATCACAGGCAATAAAGTAAAGTAAAGTGGCCCCTTATAGTCACAGGTGAACTCACCACAGCACAGCACACAGTGTGAACAATGTAAAATTCTTTCTCTGCACTTAAATCCATTCACCAAGTGAAGCAGTGGGTTGTCACCAATGAGGGGCACCCGGAGAGCAGTGTGTGGGTACAGTACCGTGCTCAAGAGTACATCAGTGGTGTCACTTTGAACCCACTACATTCTGATCTCAGGGCAAACTCCCTAACCAGTAACCCACCAGCTGCCCCAATAACCAAAGAGGTCAAGAGTTTTAGGACCAAGAACAGCAACAATATATGTCAATAATAATAACATATTTTAATTAGGACAGCCTGTTCTGAAGATGTAATCTAACCTCATATTTTATACTGGAAACGTATCCTACTAACATTCACATGACAATTCATTTTCCTTGTTTTTTTTTCATGGGAGTCATGGAGACCATTGAAATGGTGGCCCTCGGAAGGGCTCTGTATCCTGGCATATTGTACGACTGTCGCAGAGATTCCTTCATTCCAGGTAAAGCCTTCATTATCTTTCACATCAACAGTAAACTAGCACACTGCACTTTACACTACCTGCTTTATTCTGTCACACTTGCACACTTCAGAACTTATTTATATTTGTAATATTTAATTGAATGTATTTTTCCATACTTTTTTCTATTTTAATTTTAATCTTCTCTTTAATTTAATTTATAGTAAACATATTTCACAGTCTCAAGGACATTTCAGAGGCACATTTCACTTTGCGTTGTATTTGTGTAACTGTGTAGCCTATGTCACAAATAAAGAATCTTGAATCTCTTGAATCTTGAAATGGGTATTTTACTTCAATCTAAAAATTAAATGGGGATTCCGAGTTGCGAGTAATTGCGAGTTTGATCCGCCGATTTTGCCACAGCCATTAGTGGCTGTGAGACCCAGAGACTACTATAGTTACCATTCTCTCTGGGTAAGCGGGATGGGCCTCACTCAGCATGATGTTAGCTGTGGCCATCTGGACTCTCCGTGCTCATAATATATAAATGTGTTATCTGTCAGTGGTCAATAGTGTTGTTTTAGTTTTGTAGATTAATTCTAGGTGTTAGGTCTGGGTTTTGGCCACTAGAGGCCGCCAATAGCTTTTAGTTTATGTTCAAAGCCTCTTGTGTTTTGCATGTCATCAGGAGTCTGCAACCCAGGTGGTTGTAATGGCCACATTAGCTGGGTTGCTAGGCACCTGATGACATGTCCAGGTGTTTTATGTTTTGACTAAGTTTATAAGCACTGCTGTGAGAGTACAACAGTGCGTGGTCACCAGTATTCTTTCTATGGATGTATGGGGTTTGTACAGCTCATGTTTATGTCTATGCTCATGCCCATGAGTTTGTTTCAGTCAGCTGAAGCCCACTGAGATCTCTGGAGTGCTTTGTACTGAGGACTGTTTCCCTAGAGGTAGTAGGGGAGCCTTCCTACACTAGCTGCTTCAGCTTTGGACTGGTAACATACTCTCTGTGCTTCGCTCTACAGTTTGTCACGCCTGAGTGTCCTTTTCCAGCCAGCAGACGCTCACGACAACAGCTGGGGCTTTCTGCTCAGCACGAACGCTCCTAGTGGCAGTTGGAGAGCGTTCGAGCCCAGGACCTCTCATCTAAGGCATTCAAAGTGCACCTCCGTCCTCCGTGCTTCCAGATTACGGACTATGGACTCTCACCGATCCACTACGGTATTCTAGTGGAAGTTCAGACGAGCCGGATGGCTCCAAACAGTATACCGGCCGAGTAGCCGTGTGTTTTGTCTCCATGCTCTGGGCTATGTTATGTAATGTTTAGGTCTAAGCCTCTTTGCTAAAGCTCCATTCTGTGTTCTATGTTTTGTAAACTCGCTGAGCTCTAATGCTTCCTTTGCTTCATTTAAAGAACTTGTGAGAATCTTCAAAGGGTTTCCTGCAGTCTGTCCACCCTGTACACCCCTGCCATGACAGATGACCACGCCCATACCATGGACACTGCAGAAGACACCATGACTCCATGGGCGAGCTCATGGTGTGGGACCCGTTGGCCCCGGCAGAGAGAGGAGGAACCGACCAGGACGAGTCGGTATACCCCCCAGGAGCTGCTGGGGTACATTAGTTCGGAGGACGAGGAGGAGCTTTACGCTTGGAGCGGGAGGTCGGCGGACGCGCCAACAATCCTACCCCCGTGGGTCTTCTTTGACCCCCTCGCCTCCGACTCCGGGAAGCGGCGGCGGAGGCGAAGGGGGTCGCGAGGGCTCCATCGCGGGTCCGCCGATTGGCTGCTCCCGGGGTCCCTGCCTTCCTCCCGGACGTGCACCAGGGCTCTTGGGTCTGGCTCGTCCTGGGAGGGGAGTCCCAAGCCAGCCCCGCAGCAGCTCCAACCACAGACGTTGGCCAATCAGCTGCTCCAGCAGGAGGTAATAGAGCAGAGGACCCAGCTGGAGCAGTTAACGACTTTAGTTAGCCAACTTGTATACGTAGTCCAAGCCAGAGAAGCTGCGAGAGCCGCGGAGCAAGATGGAGGAGCCGAGAGAGCCGTAGAGCAAGCCGTAGGGCAAGCCTCGTGAACAAGCCGCGGAGAAAGCTGCGCCCCAAGCTCGTGAAGCCGCAGAGGTAGCGGAGCTCCCAGCTCATGAAGCCGCCAAGGCAGCGGCGCCCCAAGCTCATGAATCCGGTGAGGTAGCGGCGCCCCAAGCTTGTGAAGCCGGCGAGGCAGCGGCGCCCCAAGCTTGTGAAGCCGGCGAGGCAGCGGCGCCCCAAGCACGTGAAGCCGGCGAGGCAGCGGCGCCCCAAGCACGTGAAGCCGCAGAGATAGCGGCGCCCCAAGCACGTGAAGCCGCGGAAATAGCGGCGCCCCAAGCCCGTGAGGCTGCAGAGGCAGTGGCGCCCCAAGCTCATGAAGCCACAGAGGTAGCGGCGCCCCAAGCTCATGAACCCGCAGAGATAGCGGCGCCCCAGGCACGTGAAGCTGCAGAGGCAGCGGCGCTTCAAGCACGTGAAGCCGCAGAAGTAGCGGCGCCCTAAGCCACAGAAGCTGCGAAGGACGCAGCCCCTAAGCCACAGAAGCTGCGAAGGACGCAGCCCCCCAAGCTACAGAAGCTGCGAAGGATGCAGCCCCCCCAGGCCACAGATGCTGCGAAGGATGCAGCCCCCCCAGGCCACAGATGCTGCGAAGGACGCAGCCCCCCAAGCCACAGACGCTGCGAAGGAAGCAGCTCCCCAAGCCACAAAAGCTGCGAAGGACACAGCCCTGGCCCTGCAAACACCCCTTGGGCCTCTACTTCGTTCGAACACCCTCTGGAGGGGGCCAGGACCCCCCATCCACCAAGGGTTTGTGGCCCAAAGGGGGGATAAAATTTTCTGAATTTTTTGGGGGGGTAGTGATGATAACTGAGCCTCCGGGGAGCTCCCGGTAGGGAGCTGTACCCCGGAGGACACGTTGGGGTACACTAAGGAAGGCTCACGTTATTCACGTGAGACCCACACGAGCCGCCCAGGCCTGGAAGGCCTAGGGCGAAGCCCGTTTAGGGGGCGGCTGTGTGGGACTCACGGGGAATTTTTTTTTCGCCTCCTCCTTCCCCGCCGCCACCCGGTGTTTGGGCTTGGGCCCCCCGGTGGTGCGCTGTAGGGGTGGGGGTACTGTTAGGTCTGTTATGGCCACTAGAGGCCGCCAATAGCTTTTAGTTTATGTTCAAGTCCTCTTGTGTTTTGCATGTCATCAGGAGTCTGCAACCCAGGTGGTTATAATGACCACATTAGCTGGGTTGCTAGGCACCTGTCCAGGTGTTTTATGTTTTGACTAAGTTTATAAGCACTGCTGTGAGAGTACAATGGTGTGTGGTCACCAATATTCTTTCTATGGATGTATGGGGTTTGTACAGCTCATGTTTGTCTATGCTCATGCCCATGTGTTTGTTTCAGTCAGCTGAAGCCCACTGAGATCTCTGGAGTGCTTTGTACTGAGGACTGTTTCCCTAGAGGTAGTAGGGGAGCCTTCCTACACTATCTGCTTCAGCTTTGGACTGGTAACATGCTCTCTGTGCTTCGCTCTACAGTTTGTCACGCCTGAGTGTCCTTTTCCAGCCAGCAGACGCTCACGACAACAGCTGGGGCTTTCTGCTCAGCATGAACGCTCCTAGTGGCAGTAGGAGAGCGTTTGAGCCCAGGACCTTTCATCTAAGGCATTCAAAGTGCACCTCTGTCCTCCATGCTTCCAGATTACGGACTATGGACTCTCACCGATCTACTACAGTATTCTAGTGGAAGTTCAGACGAGCCGGATGGCTCCAAACAGTATACCGGCCGAGTAGCCGTGTGTTTTGTCTCCATGCTCTGGGCTATGTTATGCAATGTTTAGGTCTAAGCCTCTTTGCTAAAGCTACGTTCTGCGTTATATGTTTTGTGAGCTCGCTGATCTCTAATGCTTCCTTTGCTTCATTAAAAGAACTTGAGAATCTTCAAAGGGTTTTTTGCAGTCTGTCCACCCTGTACACCCCTGCCATGGCATTAGGCTGTAACCCTGTTAGTTTGTGATTGTACAACCAGCTCCATTCTCTCACTAATTTCAGGTGTTACTCTGTGGGATAAAACATCATTAACTCAGGATTTGGATGTATGTCAACAGCCCAACACACATGTACAGTTCTCTGCTTCTGACTCTCTCAAGGAAAAGCAAGCCTATTAGATGTGAGTGCCACCCTTAAAGCCAGTTTTCTTGGGGTTTAGTGGAGGTTGGAGGGTCAGCCAAGTACTTACGTGACCAAAAGTCCTCTGAACGTCAGTCCCGGGTTACTCTGCAGTACAGCCAGACAAGATTTGAACAACTTACGATGACCCACCTGGGAGAAATCACCTACCCACAAGTGTTTGAGGAGAAGACTGCCACTCATGTCATTACAGCTGTACTGTATGGGGCTCAGGTTTTTATGGTGTTTGATAAAACAGCCTCAAACAATGAGGACAAACAAGAGGTTGATGGAAAACTACATAAAATGGTAAAGAAGATCTCTTCATTTTCTATTGAGGGGGAAGGAGCTCTAAACATGGATGATACAGAGAAGGAACTGGCTGAGAATATCAGCTGTACATTTTATGGTGACTGTGTGCTTGAGGAGAATCCCACTACATATATGGAAGCCTTGCATCTCTACAAGAAGTTGCCATATCTCCTGAGGCAGAGGGAGGCTGATGCTGTGCCAGTGAGGGTTTGGCTCCATCCCCTTGCACATTTAGACAATAGAGCAGCTAAACTGGAGAGAGAAATTAATGCAACACTGATGTCTAAAGTAGAGGCTGTATTGGAGGACCTGGGAGATATGGAGAGGACATACAACGACTTGGTAAAAAACAAAACTCTAAATGATTTCCAGGAGGTAAAAGAAAGACTGAAGATGTTTCAGGAAACATTTAGCCATTACAAAGTGCTGTTCCAAAAAGCCCTGTTCAGGCTCCTTCCTGCTATCCGGGGTGGGGAAGCAAAAGAGGAAGCGCTGGCCAACATACTGCTCATTTATTCCAAGTCCCCCTTTACCAAGCTAAAGACATGGTTAGAGAATGGTCAGGGTGAACTAAATCTGCTGAATTCCTACATCTGTGAACTGAGTGCATTCCCCATAATCACGTCCTCTGCCCTGTTTAACAGCATTCTCTTCCATCCCAGGGTGGATACAGTTTTATGCTTTGCTTTCACCTCTCTGGAATATGAAGTCCCATATTTGTCAGCCATAACTGACTTTGTCAGAGTAGATAAGTTTGAAAAACTCACAGCAATTCCAGAATCACACAACCCAGACATCCAGGCCTGGTTCAACAATCCTGAAATGTCCAAGAGAATGAAGGAGAATCTTTAAGAGTTTTGCTGAGGCCAACAAAGACCAGGAGAAAACCAGATTCGTCATTGCCTCCATCTCAAACTCCTCCAATCCTGGCACATCCATTCACCTATATAGCCAAGGGAAACTAGTGAACAGTAAGTTTCAGCCTGTGTCTAAGCCTCCTGCACCCAGCGTGGACGTTCAGGACAGGAGTTTGGTCCTGAAGCTTCAGAAATCAGCAACTGGAGTGACAATACGGTTCAGAGTGAAACACAGAATAACACAGCCCGATGATTCAGGAGCTGATGCTCAAGTCTGGGAAGTTACAGACACTCCAGATGCCCAGGAAACATTCACACAAACTGGACTACAGCTTGCCAACCAATACTGGGTCCGGTACAGAGCGGTCAGTGATGTGTGTTGAGTGAACCCAACGATTCTGACTGCATCTCCCTGCAAGGGAAGACTATTGTTCCATTGGGCCAGTCATGGGTCAGTAAATATTTTATTATGGTTGTAATTATTCCTTTTCCAACGTGTGCTTTTGGTCACTTTTTATCCCATAAATCTAGAGGAAACTAGATAAATTGCCATTGCCATATTACAAGTAAGTTGAAATGAAATCTTTCAAAGCAAAAAGTGAGGAAAATATATTTGAAATGCAAGACAAAATTTGTAAAAATCTATTACATGACTTTGTTTTCCAAAGAATGGGACCATTTCTTCCCTCTATAATGGACTAAGGAATAAAATTATGACCAGCTTGTGCAGTTCGTGGTGGAGTCTGTCAACCATCCAGCTGAGCAACATTGTAAGTAACATTATTTACACTGAGGCTTAATTGTGTAGTGACTTAAATGCTCCTGGATCAGTTCAGTTGTGGCCACACATAATCTATAAAACTGCACATTATCTATAAAACAAATGTATAAAACTGTATAATCTAATAAACTGCTGATTTGTTATCCAGCTCCATAATTACTCTTATGTTCTTCTTTTGTTGTTTATATTTTGCATTTTTTAGCTTGTTTTTCAAACTGCCATGGAGTTACATATTTTAGGCCTAAGTATCTTCCCTACTTCAGTTTATCAGTTGATAATAACATTACAGTTTAAAGCTAGAAAACGAATATGGATAGGAAGCCAAGTGACTTCATAACAAACACGTTGACGAAATGTTAGTTTTTCCAGGTTTGTTTGTATTTATACAGTGGCATGATTGTAACTACACTGAAAAATAAGTGCTCTGAATTTTCTTGATTTCACCTAAACAAACATTATTTCTGAGCATATTAGCATCCTGAGCAAATAGTATGATGTACAACATACTTTACTTTAATGTTAACATTTAGGTTTAACATTGAACTTAAACTATTGTTCCAGTAATAGGGTATTTGTTTTACTCATTTTACCAATTCAGTGTAATTTTAGTAAATTGACTGTTCATTGCATTTCCATCACAAAATCTTATTATACAGAAAAACTTACTAAAGCTTGAAGTGGTTTTTGACAAGATGTGACAAGATTTGAAGGTTTTATATGAGGTGGTTTGGGTGTTTGGATTCTTCATAGCTCACTTTGTAGAGTTTTTTAAAGGTCACTATTTTTGCATAAGGGCATGCTATTCTACAATCTTTTGTTTTAAAATATAATAGTATTTTTTCTGAGCTGAACCAATTGTAAGTTTATAGATATATAGCAGTATATTAAAGATCTGTGTAATTGAGTCATTTTTATTTATAATTTTATTTTGTACTAATAAATCAATGTAAAATATAAACAGACCTCAGAATCAAAAACGTATCAAGCCTTGTTGCTACACCCATAAAAACCGGAGAACAGACCATTCTGTTCTGTAAAGTGACCATTCTGTCATACATGAACACACCACAGCACACAGTGTGAACAGCAGGAAAGTCTTCCTCTGTATTTAACCCATTCACCAAGTGAAGCAGCAGGCAGCTAGGAACACAGCGCCCAGGGAGCAGTGTGTGGGGACGGTACCTTGCTCAAGGGTACTTCAGAGGCGCCACTAGCAGTCCTGGGATTCAAACCCACGACTTTCTGATCGCAGGGCGAACGGCCTAGCCACTAGGCCACCAGCTGCGCGTCCATTCTATATGCCATATAATACACATACATTTAATTCAGACGCTCCTTTGGACTGGACTTTATACTGTGGCTGAAGAACCACCCTTCTGAGAAACTGACTTACTGGAATAATTCCAATGGTGTTCATGACAAAGTCTCCGGAGATGTTAAGTGTCATCATTGGAATTATTCCAGTAAGTCAGTTTCTCAGATCATGGGCCTCAATGACTGAGCGAAGAAGGAATGCCGTCTACCTGTTTATATTCCGGGTGACACGCCTACTTCTGACTCCTCGTGGCGGTCACGTGACGCGTGTGTGACAACAATTAGTGCTCTCTCAATAACTTGATTATAGTTGATTACTTGATTAAAAAGTAATGGATTAAAATGTATCTTCATAATGAATCAGATGAACATATATGAAGGTATATATAATGATTATTGATTATACCATTGATGATTACGACATCATATTTTTTTGCACTTGCATTTCCAAGTCTATGAACAACTGTGTAAAAAATTTGAATACATATTGTGTATCATTAATGAACTTTCATATTTATGTTCTAAACAGAACTGGAGCACATCCACCTTTGGTAAGGTACTAAACTCAGAAGCCTCACGCTGTAAACTTTCTATCATCCAGTCAGGAATGACAAATCGAGTCTGCAGCCCTGTGAGTAACACGGCACTCGATTTAAGAGTGAAACTATACTAGTGTTATTATATTATCTACTATAAATTATTCAGTCATTCCCAAAAAACTAGTATGTATAAAGTACTAATAGGCCCCTATACTATAAGAGGTTATATAACCATAAGCAGGCTGTATTTTGAAATGAAAAAATCTTTGAATCGAGTCATAGTAGTGTTAATCATGCTTAGACTCATGATTATTTTACGCTCACCACAGAGTAAATCGTATTCTGGACCAATCACTGGAGGACTGAGAGCTGGATTGATTTTGTTCTTCCAAGGTGGAGTTCCTTCAGATTCCAATGGGTATGATCTCATGACACTGGCACAACATCTATCCAAAACTTTACTGTATCACATTAAACAGTAAATATCACATTTTTACTTAAATATTTGGAATTACACTGTTGCTGTATGCAGAAATATGCAAAGCAACATCCTCTATTATTTAAGTTTTCGTCTTTTGTTTGTTGTTTGCAGTTTTGCCATAAATCTGAAGTCTGGACCAAAGGATAATGATGTTAATGATGTTGCATTCCACTTCAATCCCCGCCATGGGGTAGACTCATTGGTCTGCAACAGCTTTAGGCATGAGGGGTGGGAGTGGCTAGAAGAGGTCCATAGGAATCCATTTATCAGAGGAAGAGTCTTTGATTTATTCATGGCTATTAACCCGGAAGGTTACGAGGTACAGAAGAAATGAAATGACTGGACTGCACTTTGCAGCACAGATATTTCTGTTCTGTCACATTTTGCACAATGCATTGAATGTACTTTTTCTGTATATTTGTATTACCTTAGTTTAGCCTTTCCAAATTTCTCTTTAATTTAATAACTTTATTGAACAGTCTTAAGGGTTGACTGAGGGACATATTTCAACACATTTTATACTTATATAACTATGTATGTGACAAAGAAAGAATTTTGAAATCTTGCTTGAATCAAAGCTTGAATCAAAGAACATGAGTAAAAGTTTAGACAAAAGGTCTGCTTTTATTTCTGCAGGTTATTGTGAATGAGAGTTTGCTGTAACTTCAAGCTGGAGAAAGTGTCAACACTTAAAATCAGTGGAGATGTCTTCATGAACACTTTCGGGATCAGTGAAGTAAGTCATTTACATTTCATATTTGGCAACAACTTTACTAAACAAAAACCTTACTTTTCTGTTTAAATGTGTGTACATTTCCTGGTTGTAGATTGACCTCATTGTCTGACTGAAGTGGCATGACAGAAAAATAGTTTTCATTTATTTAAGATCAGATAGAACTTTATTTATCCCGAGGGAAATTCTTTTGTCATTAGCATGCTCAGTGCAACAAGAATAATAGAAGATAATAAGACAATAGAAAAAAAAGACAATAACAATAGTGCAACAACAAGAACAAGAAACAAAATAACTGTAACTGACACTGCTGTGTGTAAGATTTAGTGTGCTGTACCAGCAGATCAGTTGTGCAAATGGTTTATGAAAATGACTTAGTGTTCGTGCAATACAAATATAATGAATGCAATAAAATAGCAGCAGATGATGAGGGGATGAGATTAACATTCAATAACATTTGGAACAGAATGACATAAAACATTGAAAATGAAACAAAACAAAACAAAAAAACAAATTAAACCAAACAAATAAAATATAATTCTGCAAAAATTAGCCCAAATCTTTCTGTTTTGTTCCACATATATATAGTGCTGTGCAATGGTCTTGAGCTACCCCTCATTTGTTTATATTTTGCTTCCAAAGAGCCAGACTTTCTTGTATTTTTAAAAGTAGTCTTGAGGAAAAGGCTTCCTGAGGGACTTTCAGAGGTTTAAAAAACAAGTACAGATGATTCCAGATGATCAGGCGGTGATCAGTATACTGGTGGTGCTGAATGCTGAGTGGTTGGAACACTTTTATCTAGACACCTTGTATGTTTAGGCACTTTGCTGCCTGTCACAGTGAAACATTTGTTCCCAATTTTTTTTTATTTAATCCACTCAATATGCCAAAGATATGAGAGTTTGACATATATATATATTCTAATACTAAAAATAGACTGGCTTATGTTTAAGCTAAAATTCCTTCATGTAATTTGTTGGACAAGACTAAATTATTAAAGGATATTCAGAGGTTTTGTCATTATTTAAAATTCAAATTTAACTAGCTGAGAACAGAATCTAGTTTAGTAGTGGTCCTGAAAGTTCTGGGAAGTGAAACCTAAAATATTTTATTCTTTCATCAGGTGGACAATTTTACTATGAAGGTCCACATTACTGCTCATGTTTAAAGATGCTGATCATCTCCACTGACATTGACCTGCAGAGCCCTGCTGGTGACATCACTCCTTAAGAAAAATGATGCTTGGCCACAACTTCAGTTGTGTGATGTGAGCTTTCGAACTGAGTGTCTCGTCAGCAGTCCATGCTGATACTTGTTATGTTCCCTTTAACCTCTGCACTTTTATGTTATCCACAGAGTGTGGAACCTTTCTGTGAGCTTCAGTCTTTCTATAGCCTTACACAAGTTCTGCAGTTTTATTGCTATTTTTTTTTAGAGAGAGCTTAACCAACTTAGGACTTAATTAACTGTTGGAAAGTGCCTAATGTAAAATTTGCTGTATGGGTTCATTTTACATGAAAATTAGAGATTTAACAGAGATTTTACTTGTGAAGTGTTACTTCCCATTTCTGCTCCACACTGTTGGAAAGTCTATTTCCTGATGGTAATCTCTGTTAATATTTATGCACTATGAATTAATGGGATTTTGGTGCCTTTTGATGTTATTCAACTCATTTACATGACCGAGGTTTCAGATAACCACCGTAGACTATACATGGGGAAGATAAATTAAACATTTATTGTTCTGAGAGAATTCTAAATCTGCAGTTGCTCTTTATACATCCTCGTCTTTTTGTCTGGGTTCCTAGAAGGTCTAACTAGTGCATGTTCTGAATTGACCAAATGATATCATACCTCTCCTTATTAGGTCTATGGAGTGAATTGTTAGGTGGTGACCGCAATGTCATCCCGCTGGTCTCACTGTTATACTTCGCTTTTTGGATTAAATTCAAAAGGTCTGTTTCACTTGAATAAAAAGTGCCTGCTTCAAACATCTGATCTAAATGTATGTTCATTGTCGTAGAAATGGTCAGTCCTCTTCTGAGTTTGCCCCAAGATTATGTTTGTTGTATTTGAACTTATTTCATTGTTAAGCTTGGCTCAGAAACAAATGGGTTGAATTCATAATTCAGTTATGGAGTGTTATTTAAACTGACATACAATGATGATGAACAATATAGTTGATGGTGTTCTGACTTTGTTGTACTGTTTTAAATATTTGGCCATAAATAGGTTAACTAAATTAAAGGAAATATAGTTAATTAAGTATTATTTATGAATATGCTCTAAATTAGAAACACAGGACTGTTTATGTAAAATATGTTTAATTATATATGTAACTACATAAATGTATTTTTGAAAGGAATAATATAGATCCTTGAAACAGTGGCATCGTTTGTAAGAAGGGCCTGGTATCTTACTGGGACAGGTTCTCGGTCTGCTCGGGCCGCTAGAGGGCAGCACTGAGCTGGGGCTCAGTGTGATCAGTCCTCACTGAGATAAACTCTTTCTCTGATAAAAGCTGGTTTTGATAAAAGCTGTGTAGCTCTGATAACCTCCTCAGTGCTTACTCCTAAACATTCTATTGTAAGTATAAAATAGAAATAAAACATATTTCTCAGATCCCTCTCCCTTTATTTTTTAGTACAGGGTCTTCTGTTTTGTTCTTTCATGACCTTTGATTTCTTGATTAGACTAAATTCCATAATTGTTTAAACACTGTGTCTCTTCCTCTCTCCATTTGATAATGCAGCTCCTTTTTTACTTTTTTTACTATTTGGAAATGAATGAAACCTTGCTATAGTTTGATCTGGACCAAGACCACCTCTTTTAGTCAGGTCAAATTTTGGTCCTTTGGTCCGGACCATGGTCTGAAGCAGCTTTCACTACTGCTGTTGTGGTTCACACTAGTGGTGTGCGATACTATAAAATTTGGTATCGATCCGATACCAAGTAAATACAGGGCCAGTATCGCCGATACCGAT